>PVJS01004711.1:0-67690 GCA_004027185.1 Glis glis
AGAGGGCCTCACCAGGGAGAGAGAGAGAGAGGGGCAGGGTGAGAGAGAGAGAGAGAGGGAGAGAGAGAGAGAGGAGAGAGGAGAGATAAATCACGCGCGCCCGCGCATGCGCGATGAGGTTGGCCGCGAACTCGGATCCTCCGGTCTCCGCCTCCCAAAGTACTGGGATTACAAGCGTGCGCCACCACGCCCGGCCAGGACTACAGTCTTAATGGCTCACAGGAACATGCAGAGGAGGCCATGAATATTGAATGAATGCAAGAAAAATCTTAGGTAGTGTTTGCATAATTGTTAAAACAGAGCTGGGTATTTCTGACTGTGAAATGGAAATATATAATTTGGCCCACCAGAGTGTAATGCTTCCAGAAGCAAAGGCTTGATATGACAAAAGAAGAGCGATGTCATCCATATGACAATTATGTGACCTTTATTGGGCGGATAAAGGGCTCCAAATGGTGATCACAGATGAATCACTCCATAGCCTGGGATTTTCAAGAGGAATCTTATTTCTGAATCTTGACACAGTGGGGGGAAAAAAAGAAACCTGTTTCTATTATTGGGAAGAAAGTGAATCTCAAAATGAAAAACAATCTGTGACTTCAAAGAGAGGAACTGACAGCAAAATGTTTGAATTAATTAGAGAAATACAGCATTGTTCATTGGTGGGTGCCTGAAGTGGGCATATTTCAAAACATCTGTGCTTGTTTCCACGGAGATGGTGGCTGGTTTATTTTGTTAATATACCATCTGGGCATGAAAGAAGTAAGAACAAGCTACCTGATGGAAAACTAAATATAGACATTCCAGACAGTCTCAGAGAAGTTATGACCTCCTAGGCCTGGCAGAGGACGGTTCAACTTCCTGATGAATTATGCCTAGTCCAATGATCATTGACTATTTTTTTTGCAATACTGACAGCCTTCATAGAAATGAAACCAAAGCATATTAGTTCTGAGACCCACTGGATGAGCTGCTCATGTTTGAAGGGTTCCAAAAAAATAAAAATAAGTTCATCCATTTCAAGTTTTAATAAAATAATCATGATTCTTCTAAGAAAACCAGCCCCGAATCTAAACACCGTTGAAAGGCTCATGCACCCGAGATTTTCTTTTCTTAGATAAGCCTTCCACCGGTTATCTCAAGGCAATCTTCTCTGTTATTCCTCTCATATTTCCTCCTAAAGCAAAGAGGTCCTTACATATTGTGTATGATTTTGCACCTAAATTTCCATCAGAGAGGAAAAGATAAATAAGAAGTAGCTTCAGTACCCTGAGCTGCTTTTGTGCTTGTTTTACCATCTTCTCATCTCCTGTGCCACTCTGTCCTTTCACCTGTTATGTCTCGTTAACTTTGTCCATTTGGTAGTAATACTTTCAGTTGTTTTAAGAAACTTCCTTACTGTTTTCCATAAGAGCTGTACTAGTTTGCATTCTTATGCGTAGTGCGCAGGGCAGGGGGTCTCTCTTCTCTACATCTGGCCAACACTCATTATACTTGCACTGTTTAATCATAGCCATCCTAACAGGCAGGAGGTGACATCTGACAGTGGTTTTAATTTGTATTTCCCTGATGATTAGTAATATTGAGCATCTTTTCATTTACTGGTTGGTATTTGTATATCTTCTATGGAAAAGTGTCAATCCAAGTCCTTTGACCTTTTGTTTTAATTGGGTAATTTAGGGGTTTTGTTTTGTTCTTGCTATTTTTACTGGTTTCGTATATATTTTGGATATTATCCCCTTACTGGGTAGATGTTTTGTAAACATTTTCTTCCATTCTGTAGGTTGCCCTTTCATTTCGTTATTTCCTTTGCAGTGCAGATGCTCTTTCGTTAGTTCGTTGTAGTTCCATTTGCTTATTTTTGCTTTCATTGCCTATGCTTTGGGGATCAAATACAAAACAACAACAACAATAAACATTGCTCAGACCAGAGTCAAAGAGCTTTCCCCTTTGCTCATCTAGTAATATTGTGATTTCAGGTCTTTCAGTAAGTCTTCAATTCATTTTGAATTTTGTGTGTGAGATCAGAGAAAAGTCTGATTTCATTATGTTTCACAGGTCTATGCACTTTCTCCAACACGATTTATCAAGTAGTCTAGACTTCCCCCATGACTTCTTGGAATCTTGTTGAAATTAATTGACCACATATGGGTGGGTTTATTCCTGGACTCTCTATTTGATTTCGTTGGTCAATGTCCATGCAGTGAAGACCTTTTCCTTCAGAGCTTTCAAAATTGAAGGGGATGGAACACTGCGTTCGATGGTTTTGCATGCTCATTCAAATTTCAATTTATTTCAGAACTTTAGAGTCTCATTGTCAAGCTCAGCAAACCTACATCCCCATAACACAATTCACTCCTCCAAGCAGAACAAATGATCAATTGTAGAGTAATCCATGATGTGAGCAGGTATCCACAAATGCTAAGCATGTTTGAGTTGCTTTATACTTATTAGCAACAAAATGATGGTGCCAAATTAACTTCAGGAACTGCTCTTGAAATGACAATATTGATAAAGATTTAGCAATTTGATACTGTGCTGGTTAGAGAAACAGATGGAAGTTGCTGAAAATTAGAATTTATCTCAGTGTGGTATTTAATATAATGCAATACTTGAACTATGAATGACTTCTTAGAGGTTATCCTCAAATTGATTTTTTCAAACACTTATCATGCAGCTAAAGAAAAAATACATAAAGTCAGGGAGATCATAACATGTATGATAGGACACCACATATGATATCTCTATTTTTCAAATTTCCACTGTGAAGTGGATATTCTTGGCTTATTTCATAAATGACAAAATTTGTTTAGATGATATTTACAAATTTATTCAAGGGATTGTTATAGGAAATCAGTATCTAATCGCTGCCTGCCTCATCAGGATATAAGATCCATGAGTCTGGGTCATGTCTATCCTGCCCTCAGCTATTTGCCTTAGTATAAACTTTAGACTGGGTGGACACTCAGTATTTGTTGAGCGAAAAGTGTAATTGTACCGATTTCCTTATCCTTTCATTACTATGTGGTACTAAGAGCTAGGTTCTCAATAAGCTAGAAAACTTGATAGGATTGTTTTTCATTGTCAGTAAGCTCTAGAATATTCCCAACCTTGTTATTTTGAAATTTGCCTTTCATATTTAAAATCCATGAGGATAAGTTCAGTGAGTGACACAGAAGATAATTTGAAAAAAAGTGCCAAATACAAGGAAAGTCCTCCAATTGACACCAATTTTCTGTTAAATTCCTAGCCATACAGACATATGGAGAAGGCATAATTGATCACAGGAAATGTTTATGGAACTGATAGAGTTTTAGTGTTTCAGCCATGCTGAATTGCTATATATTGTACCAATAAATCATAATGAATATTTTCTTGAAGTGTAATGATGACATAATTCAATAAATAAAGCAGAAGACTGAGTGTCAGAAAGAAATCTGCACACTTATAGCCAGTTGTTTTTTGACAAAGGTGCCAAAATCATATGCTGGAGAAAAAGTAGCCTTTTCAACAAATGGTGTTGGGAAAACTGGTTCTCCATTTACAGAAAAATGGAGAAAAAGTAGCCTTTTCAATAATTGGTGTTGGGAAAACTGGTTATCCATTTACAGAAAAATGGGATTTCACCCCAGCCTTTCCCCCTATACAAGTGTCAACTCAAGATGAATCAAAGAACTGGAAATTAGACCAGAGACATTGCAATTACTAGAGGAGGGCATAGGACCAATGTTTCAACATATAGGCACTGGTAGAAACTTCCTCAGTAAGACCCCCAAGGCTCAGAAAATTGAAATGAGAATTAATAAATGGGATGACAGTAAAGAAAAAAGTTTATGTATATGAAAGGAAACCATCAGGAGTCTAAAAAGAGAACCTACAGAATGGGAAAAGATCTTTGCCAGCTACTTCTTTGATAAATGACTAATATCTAGACTGTAGAAAAAACTTTAAAAACTTAACACTAAATAAAACAAATAGCCCAATCAAGAAATGGGCAATTGAACTAAATAGACTTCACAAAAGAACAAATACAAATGGCCAACAAATATATGAACAAATGTTCAACTTCATTAACAATAAAGGGAGATGCAAATCAAAACCACGCTGAGATTTCATCTAACCCCAATTAGAATGGCAATCATCAAGAATACAAACAGCAGTAAATGCTGGTGAGGATGTAGGGAATAGGAATGCTTATATACTGTTGGTGGATTGCAGATTAGTGCAGCCACTGTGGAGATCAGTGTGGAGGAGTTCCTCAGAAGACTGGGAATGGAATGGCCATATGACCCAGTTATACCACTCCTGGGTATCTTTCCCAAGAAATTGAAGCCAGAATATTATAATGACACATGCATATCCATGTTTATAGCAGCACAATTTATAATAGCAAAATCATGGAACCAGCCTAGGTATCTATCAATAGATGGATGGATAATGAAATTATGGGATATACACACAATGGAATTCTACTCAGCCAGAAAGAAGAACAAAATTATATCATTTGCAGGAAAATGGATGGATCTAGAGAATATTATGTTAAGTGAGGTGAGCCAGTTACAGAAAGTGAAGGGTCATATGTGGATGCTAGGGAGAAATTGGGATACAAAAGGGACTCCAGATAAAGGAGGAGAAACCCCAGTGGAGCAAGGGAGAGGGTCTAGGGGAGGGAGGTGGTGAGGGGGGAGAATTGATGAAGGAAACACTTTAGTTGATACTAGGTATATATAAAAAATTATAAATGCCAATCTCAATATCATGTACAGAGAAGGGGAGGTAGTGGGGTAGGAGCTGTATTAACTCCTGATTTTTCAGCACTGAGTGTGGACAAATGCTGAAACCAATCTGATATTTTCTCCTTTCTTTTTTGTGGGTGGGTTATTTTTCAGCCTGCACCCACATACAATCCTTTCCTCTAATCTTGTATTTCAAAATGTATTTCATTGTTGACCACTCGGTTTCAATTATTTTTCTCCAAGACATTGCATTTTCAATCTGCACTTTAACAACTTTATTTCAGGAAAGTTTTCTCCTATTGTATCTCCCAGCATATTTCCATTGTTCTGTTTATAATTTGTATTCCTCTGTAATATATCCATATATTCTCCATCATAATTTCTATGGATTTTCTCTTTATTTGCCTCGAGTTTGCATAGAGAAGCCAAGAGGAAAGGGTTTAGTCAGACCTACCTTACTTTCTGTGGCTTCTAGTATACTTTCCCATCTCTGTCACACTTTCTGCTTTATGCTTTCTTCTCTATTCTGTGGAGTCAGTTTGCCTGTTGTCTCCTGGTATCCATTGTCTTGTAATCCCTCCTTTGAATTCTTGAATATCATCTTTGAATTTTCTTTAAAAGATAATACAGTAATACATTATGTTGCCTGTGATTACTTTGAGACCATGAAATAACATTTTCATTAATTTATGGGTTTTAATGAGGAAGACCCCTCTTATGCATATTTTATCTTCCATCTGTGTTTTGCTTTTTTCTTTTCTCTGTATTTCCCCTCCTTGTGTCTATGCACAGTCCTCTACTGATTCCTTCCACGTCGTGGAGATGGGAGGTAAACTGGAAGAGTTCCTGTCCCACACATTGCATTATCTCAGTTGCTATTAGTGCATCTTCCTTCTCTATCCTTCTTTGCTCTGTGAGTATGTGTTCCCTTAATTTGAAGCATCCAAGAAACACTAATATTTAAGGTAAGGGCTCTCTGTGTCGCCTGCTCTTCCTGGCCTCACCTCTGATGTTGCTATTTGGTTGGGTTGTAGTCAAACAGGAGTGGCATTGTTGATGCAGATTCTCCTTCAGTTTCACCTCCCCTCCAACTTTGCAATTTCTTTTTTTTTTTCTTAAGAAGGAACCAGACATTTATTGAGTGTTTTTTTGTACATAAGATATATAGATGCAAGTTGCAAATTTTCTTTGGAAAACTAACTGAGGGCATTTCAAGCATTCATCAGAAGATTCCCTTTTCTCAAAGGACACAGTCAAATGGTGGCAATAACTCCAGAGCTGCAAGATCTAACCTAAGGACCCATGGACAGGGCACTGGCAACCCTGAGACTTAGTTCTGCTTCCTGCTCAGAATCTAAGCACATTGGTGTAGCCTTCAGCTCCTTCACTTGTTCTAGTGAAGATTCCACCTGATTAGAAGAGACTTCAGAAAGTGACTTTGGGTGTAGCCATTCTCTTATTTCATGGGGATTTTTTTTTTATTTCCCATCATTTAGGGGGTGTTTAAGGAGGAGAAAATAAGTATATATTTACTCCCTGTCTTTATTTAGACATTCCTTTGAACTCTTGAGCCAGTGGATCAAGTAGGCCCAGGGGATGTGTGCAGAGCTTATGTCGGTCATAAGCCAGGCTTCTGCCTGCCTCGCTTAGTATTTCTCTGAATTGTAGTTTTTTTGTTATACTTCCTAATCGTTGACTTGAGAAAACAACCCCCACCAAACACACTCTTGATGCAAATAAACCAAGAAATCAATAAGAAAATATTGTTCTCAGAAAATCTTCTATCAATCATGTCGGCTTTCACATGATTAAATCAATGTAAGCCTGTCCCTGAGATATTTACATATGGATACAGTTTTATTTCTAGATAAAAGGCAATATCATGGAAAAAAAAAAGGAATTCCAGATATCAGACAGAGGTGGAGGGTAATGCTGGAGGAAGGGGATTTTATGGAAACCTAAAAAATCACCCCATGGCTTAGATTTCAGGCCAGTCTGACCCTCCATTCTTCAATCACTATACATACAACATCAGCAAATATTTTCTGTCACATTTCTTTAGTTATAAGCACTTCATGAGAAAATCCGAGACTTCAAACAGTGCTTTGGCATAATCTTTAATATACAAAATAAATGTATGTAAAATAATCATATGCAAATGAGGATTATTAAGAGTTCCAACAATCTCAATATTTTGAGTATGTTAACATCCTCTAATAAGCTTAGGAACACTATCAGATTGCTTAGGAAATCTTTCTTTTATTAAAAGCAAAGCCATGATAATCTTGCTAAAGTGGAAATTATCAGGTTCAAAATTAATAATATTGTATCATATCCCGGTAATAATTATTATTATATCAGTAGTGTAACTTAGTATAGTTAAACTAAAATTTTCATAGTATGCCTCATTGTAAATATATCAAATAGTGAATATTTAAGAAAACACATTTTAGCTGTGATACAAAGGAAAGGAACATAAGAAAAAGTCAGATGAAAAGTAAAATATGCATAAGGGGGCCTTACTCATAAAAAAAAAAACAAAAATGGTATTTCACAGTCTCATAGTAATCCCAGGCAACATAATGAGTGTTGATGCTAGCTTTGTTTTTCCAATTATAAATGCAATATATATCCAGGGTAAAAATTAAGATAAGCCCTGAAAAAACATATAAAAATAAGGGCTGAATCTTTAACTACAGAAGCGGGATGTAATCACCACTAAGATACTGAAGTATAACCTTGAGAATTTTTTCCATTTTATGCCTATTGTTATCAAGCACATGGAAACTGACAATCATTTTAAAGAATTGAATTACCAGCAGATCACACATTTTTGTTGATATTGATAACCTGATTTAGGTGTTTAGAATGTGTGTTCTTACAGCCACAAAACATATGGTAGAAAAACAATTTCTAATAGTTTTGAAAAAAAATCCACAGCATGACACTATTAAATTTAAGATGCCGCTAGCAAAGTTATAAAATAGCTTTTTAATATCAGACAAAAATTCACAACCTTTGAATTGTTTTCAGAATTGAGGTTATTACTTTATGTCTACAGTTCATTCTACATTTGATATTAAAAATATGGACAACTTTCTTATCTTCCATTTCACATAGATCTTTCGATCACTGTCCCATGAACAGGATACATACCTGAGCACCTGTCACAGAAGACTTATGACTCACACGTCTTCAAGAAAGTCACAGGAAGCCTTTGCTAACGCTATATTATAATTTTCATGGACCATTTTACTTATGATGACTCCACTCAGATATTAATTCCCTCATCCAATCCCCAAGGCATATATGCAAAATTTATAAATTGCAATTTTTGCTAAAATTGGAAACACAACATAAGCCACTTCAAAGAAATGATAAAGAAGTTGGGCTGAGAGCCCTCATTAGGAACACTGAGGGGTCATTTTGTGTCTTTCACATCAAGCATGTAGAATGCATTAAAATTAATGCGATAGATAGGTCACCTATTAACTCATTCAGAACATACTGAACTAAACGCCACCAGCTCTGTAGGCCCCTGCTTCAGGAAAGGTAGACACATAGGAGGGAGAATGCTTCACTCCCTGGCTCCCTGTGTCTTCCTGAGACTGGAAGTCACAGCCTGGTCATCAGACACCATCTGCTACTTCCAAGTCCCTCTGGCCCTCTGCCCTCAATCTGAGGTGAGCCGTTGCTGGAGGCAGAAGGTTCATTATGGGCCAGCATGGTTTCTCCCACTTTATAGAAAGTAATCATCATTAAGTTGCTTATGAAATATTCACCGAGCATGACTTTCTATTTTATAGCACAAACAACTCAATCAAAAGAGCTTCAGCGGTAACTTAACATGACTACTTTTACTTTTTTAAATAAAATTTTAATTTTGGAATAGATTTAAATTTATAGAAAAAAATGAGATCATTCAAAGACTTCTAAACACCATAGAACACAGTTTCCCCCCCCATTATTAACATTTTATATTTGTCACAATTAATAAACCAATATCAGTAAATTATTAAATGCTTCAGATTTCCTTAGTTCTGACCCCATCTTTTTTTCTAGTCCAGGATCTCACAGTACGTTTAGTCATCGTATCCCCTTAGGTTCCTGTTGACCATGACAGTTTCTCATAGTGTTTGTTTTGAATGGCAGTTTGTATGGGCAGTTATCAGGGGTACTTGTCATGTGTTTTTTGAATCTCCCTCAGTTGGAGTGTGTCTGATATTTTCCTCATGGTTGGACTGGGGTTTTGGATTTGAGAGGGAGGAAGACCACAGAGATAAAATGCCATTCTCAACACTGAGGTACA
The DNA here is from genome assembly GCA_004027185.1 of Glis glis. NCBI lineage: Eukaryota > Metazoa > Chordata > Mammalia > Rodentia > Gliridae > Glis > Glis glis. The sequence continues at coordinate 9,046 of PVJS01004711.1, forward strand.
TGCATGCTAACAACATGACTGAACGCTGTTGGTGTTGCCCTCGATCACCTGGCAGAGGTGGTGTCTTAGGCTTTTCCAGTGTGAAGTTCTCTTTACCCTCCCTTTCCATACTATATGCTATGAAAGGAAGTCACTGTGTGTAGTCCACACTTAAGGAAACAAGAGGCATTTTTTTTAGCGTAGGCATTTACATAAATTATTTAGAGTTCATCTCCATGTGAGGTTCATTTTTATATTTTACTGTATCTCACAATATTCAGAATGGAACTAGGTAATGACTTCAAGTTGGAGTCACCAAGCATCACACTCTGTCGCCGTTTTCTACCCTAGGGCCTTTAACGCTGTGCATTCCTGGAAGATCAAGGCCCCAGCAGCACTCCCACAGTAGGCCCCAGTTGACTGGACTCACTGCACACCTTGCAGAAAGTGTTCTTTCCATTCTAGCCCTTTCCATGTGTTGTTTCTTTGATGGTGAGTCACTGAGAAGCTTCTTTGGAATGTTGTATTCTTTTTACATGGTTTTTAATTTTCTACAGTTGATTGTAAAATGCTTTATTAGTCCACAGCCTATTTTAGATTGAAAACATACTTATTTACACTTTGTTTAGCTGCTTGCTAAACAAAGTTTATTATGAAACAAACAAAAATCTAGGTGGACCCGTGAAAGCCTTTTGATCTCTCTAGGCCTCGGTTCTCCATCTATGAAATGGGATTAATAATAATAATGATATATTAGATTGGCATATGGACTAGTAAAGGTATTTTATGTAAAGTACCTGATCCATATCAGTAAATAGTACATGTTGCTATAAAACAAAATCTTTTCTAAATCACTTTAAATGTGGTCTTTTATTAGAATTAAAAAAAATCTTAAAGGCCATGCATTCAATCAGTTTTTGTTGCTGGCTCTTCTGTGCCAAGTCTTGTGTTACAATGGGAACATAGAGAGGAACAAACAAGGACCTTCACCCAAGGATCATCTGCCTGTGGGAACTCAGTTCACACAACAGATTCTCCAGCCCCTTGGATGCAGCCCAATGGTCTGGAAGCAATAACTGCACTTGCGTAGGTCTTGCAGTTCTATATATTCTGCTCAACCACTTCTACAAAATCAAAGACAAAGAACATAAAAGTAATTTTAACTTAAAATATACTTTTAATCTCATTCCTTATAAAAGAAAAAGAAAAATTTCAGCTCTTGAATAAATTATGAGTTGATTAAGGGTTCAAAAAGTCCCTTTTTTTTTCCTACCTAGGAAACCTGACAGAGAATTTATTATGATGTTTAAGTGCTTTGAAATGTGAGCAAGAAGGATATGTACCGCAGGAGGCTAGATTTCTGTGGCCTGTTCAGTATGAACTGAACCCAGCATTTCCTTGGGCCTTTCATCTGAGCTTCAAAGTCCTGCAAGTCACTATCACATCCTGATAATTCTTGATAAAAGTCTCACTGCTCAGTCACAGAATGGAGAGAAAGAAATTCCTGTCAGTCTTCTAACACTGAAACACCATAAAGCCAGGTCAGGCACCCTGTGGGAAGGAGAAGAAACAGACACTGAGAAATGGCTCCTACTCTGTTTTAGTTTGCTTTTCAGTCACTGTGACCAAAATATCTGACTTGAACAATGTAGAGGAGGAAAAGTTTATTTGGCTCATGGTTTCAGGAATATAGTCCATAGTTGGATGACTCCAAGACAGATATCATGGCAGCACAGTATGGCAGAGGAAAGCTGAGCTCAATGCAATATATACATATATATATACATACATATATACATACATATATATAAAGATATATAATTTTGCTTTCAAAGCACTCACCAGAAGTCTACCACCCTATTTCTGAACTTGGATACTTTTTCAGCTTAACAACCAATGAAGTTAAAAGCATAACCCTGAGTCCCGCTGTCAGTCGGACAACCCTGTGACTCACCATGGGCTGTGGGACTTATCTGAGCAGGGCCATGGGGAACTAGACATATGTCAGCCCCACTGTCTCCTGTCTCCTGCCTCCTGCCCATGCGATACTGGCAAGGCCGTGCTGTTCAAGGTGCCTGTGCACACTGTGTGGAACAGGGCATTCACCAACCCCCAGGATGGGGAGTCATAGTTGTATATCCCTTCAGGTGCTAGAAAGTCAAATCCGCATCACACAGAACCTGTCAGAAACCCAGAGTTGCAGACCCTCCTCAGTCCTTCTCAGACAGACTGTCTGGGGATGGGACACAGCAAACCATTTGCTAACAAGCTGTCCAGGTGATACACACTGAAATTTAGGAGCCAAAGAGGCCTTGGCAGCAGGTAACTGGTGTTTTGTTATGATGTAACTCCTTGGTTCATCTGTTAGAGCAGCTGACAGGAGCTGTGTATTCTCTGAGGGATGGAAGGGTGGAAGCTGATTCGCCTTTGGTACAGGCATCTGGGAATTGATAAATATGAATATCTGAAGAAGAGGGACACTGTTCATGAGGAAATATGGTATCAAAATGCAATAATTGCCAGCACATCTCAGGATGCAACAACCTGGCAGAGACAGGTATGTTAGCATAAAGGGCTCTTAATGTGGTTATAATTCCCCTTAGATGCATTCTAAAACATATCTGGTTTGACTGGCTTCTCAAACAAGCTTGATATGGATTTTGTGCATGTGAATCTACAGAGATTGAGTCTCAAGTTGTTAATTCAAGAAACATTCAAAAGCTACAATTCCTTCCTTTTGAGACCAAATCTTACCTGTGCTGCAGTTTCCCAAAGCTGAAGGGCCTCATATCATAAACAGCTCAGCACTCATCCTGAAATTGTGAGGAATAATTGCCAAAAAGAACCTCCTGTGTGATTTCTGTTAATGTCATTATTGATCATGTATGATTAATAGCAAAAAACTAGGGAATGTTCTGAACATTCGTTTGGAAATTCATCTGCCCATTGGGTTCAAAATGTAAGTTAGTCAGGGATGGTGGCTCCTACCTGTAATCCCAGTACTTGGGAGTCTGAGACAGGAGGATATCAGGTTTGAGGTCAGCCTCAGCAACTTAGCAAGACCCTCAGCAATTTAGCGAGATTCTGCTTCAAAGTAAAAAGTAAAAGGTTCTGTGTATGTAGCTCAGAGGTTGAACACCTCCAAGTTCAATCCCCAGCACACACACAAAATCGCAAATGAGTCAGACGAGGTACAGACTAAAGTGACCGGTTGCAGGTGGTAGGAGTCCAAAGACATTTGACTCATTACCTGCTTTCTTTAATTGAAATTGCCCAATGCCTTTAAATATTTTAGTTCCCCTCCTCTTCCTCATCCTATGAGCATCTGCATATCACTTTAAAGTTATTAGACATTTCTTACAACTGTTCAGTGTGGTTGTCAAAAGGAATTGCCAATCCTATTTTCCTAGCAAAGAAAGGGACTGAGTTCAGATAAATGATGTGTTTCTGCAATAGCCAGCAATACACGGAAGTGTTTATTTTGGAGTCCTTAATTTCTTTGCCCACCACTCCTGGACCATAATAAATTCTGCACATAAAATGCTTGCATTGATTTGGTCGTGAAAAGTCATATACAATTCTAATCAGCTTGCTCTGCTGTAACAAAAATACCATACTCTGCATGGCTTATATTAAAAAAAATATTTCTTATGTTTCTGTAGCCTGGAAGCCCGAGATCATGGTTGGGTTCTTGCTGAGGGCTCCTGATTCACATATGGCTGTCTTCTCCTTGAATTTTCACTCAGTGGATAGGGAACAAGCATTCATAGCGCACCAGTCCCACTAATAGGGTATCCACCAGTCTTATTAGGGCACCAGTCCCACTAATAGGGTATCCACCTGCATGACCTGATTATCTCCCAATACCATCACAATGAGCATTAGGATTTTAACACAAGAATTTTGGGATGAGTTGGAGGACACAAACATTCATTGAATAATACACATCTGCGCATCTGCTAACACTAAAGCAGGACGTTTAAGATCGGAATCCCAGTTCCTGGTTGAATAACTGAAGACTAAAGTGGCATGTGCCGTCAGTTGCTGTTCTCCCTTGTGTACAGACGTCCAACATTTACTGTGCCAGGGGACGAGCAGCATGCTGTATGGAGTTCGAGTCCAGACATGGTGAGTCCAGTTCCCTTTGGTCTGGGTGTGGACAGGGGCCAAGTCCTGGCAGAGAGGTGAGAGGAAGACTGCTTATGATTTCTGGGAAATATTTTCCTCCTGAGACAAAATAAAACAGGAAAAAACTTCTGTGGGGCCCAGAGGAAGTACAGGCCGGCAGTAAGGACGTGAGCCTGCTCTTCCTGCACAGCTGCAGAGGTGCACTTAGTTATATGAGCACAATTGGGTAAGTCACGACACGCCTGCGCACATTCACAATGGCATGAAAGTGTGCCATTTTGCCCAGAACCCTATATATAAGGAACAGGTCTGTGGCATAAAGATGCTGTTGTTCTCCTGATGGCAGCTCTGCACGCTTGCTTCTCTCGGGGGATCTCACCGCCAAAACCTCCCCTGCAACCACAGCTGGCCCCTGACATCTCCTCTTGTCGCTACCTCCTTTCCTGCTTGACACACTGTCCAGGAGAAAGTAATACTTGCCATCCTGCAGTCATGAGGTTGATGCCCTCGAGGGTGGCAAGACAGCATGACGGAGGACACTGGGTCATGGAGAACAGCGCTCCAGCCCTGGGAGGCCTACCTCCCCACAACCTGTTATGTGATATAAAACATATCTGTTATTACTGGTCAGACACTTTTACCCAAAACCAAACGTACTCTGTGGATACACTAAGCAAAGAAGAATATTCACATGCCATTTCCAAAACTCTGTGACAAATAAGGGGGATATATCTAAAATCTTATAAATTTTAGAAGATATAGGCAGTTAGAGATTCATTTCATAGGTTCGTTTAGCCCTCAAAAATCCCCATTGCAGTTCAGATTAAATGTAAGACCTCACTTATGAAGGGATGCAGAGTGCAGGGATAGTGATATAACAGACAGAATAAATCTTTGCACTGCCCTAATGCTATTGCTCATGGCTATAGCTAGCCCTGGAACAAGTGTTCCAGGACAAAAACCAGAGAAACACTAGGAGATGTGACAGAGTTCCCAAGCGTAGACTGAGTGGGTGCCAGATTCCTAGTAAAAACATTTAAGAGCAGTAATAAATATGTATTTGCCTCTGAAGTTAAAATAGGAAAGCTATGGCTGAAAGATTTTTCCCCATTCTTAAATCATAGCTAATAAAACTTCTCCAATGCAAAATGCACTAATATAATGCATTGGATTTGTGATGTTTATCAAAGAAATTCAGGAATCATGAAGTCTAATAAGCAAGCGAGCATCAAACTTTTCAGAAGTATGTGTTGCCTTAGGGAGTCAGGGAAGGTAAAAATCATACTCTACAGGGGGATTTGTTGCAAATTTGACAAAATGGCAGCTACCTGAAGCCTGCAGAGAGGGAAATTATTCTTTGCACAGATGTAGGAAGGGCTGCAGTTGAGTTGCACCTACCTATAGAGGGAGGAGAGTGTCATGTAGCAGCCAGATGTGAACGGTGAACCACAAACAGCCTGGGGAGGAAGTGAGTTCAAGATATAGGTAGAAGAGTTTAACTCAACTAAACAGCATTTCGGGTCTGTGAATATTTGTCATAGAAATGATCACTCAACTTTTCACTTTCATATGGAGTAGGAATAGAACAGCTTGCAATTGGGAGGATACCAGCCTGAGAAGAAAAACAAACGAACAAAATCCTGAGGCTCAGTCACTACACTGGCTGAGTGACTTTTAGGAAGCCCTTTAACTTCCCAAGCATCATTCTCTTCATGAGAAATGGGTTTTCAGAGGTAAAAACCATATAGACACACTGGAATTTAACTCAGCTTCCAAGAAGAACAAAATTATGTCATTTGCAGAAAAATGGATGGAACTGGAGAATATTATGTTAAGTGAGACTAGCCAGTCTCAGAAAGTGAAGGGTTGTATGTTTTCTCTCGTATGTGGAAGCTAGAGAGAAATCTGGAAGCAAAGGGGACTTCAGATAAAACAGTGATGGAGGGGCTATGGGAAGGGATGGGGAGGGAGAGCAGGGAACTTGATGAAGGAAACAATTCAAATAATGCTATGTACATACATGAAATTATCAACGTCAATCTCAATAATATGTACAGGGAAGGGGAGAGAGAAGGGTGGGATTCAGAGAGAAATACACCAAGTGCTGTGCGCATGTATGTTCCTATCACTCTGAACCTCATTATGATGGATAATTACAATGCAGCAATAAAAGTATATTTAAAAAAAAGTTCTGGCACGCTTGTAATCCCAGTACTTTGGGAGGCGGAGACCGGAGGATCCGGGTTCGCGGCCAGCCTCAGCTCTCTCTCTCTCTCTCTCTCCCTGTCTCTCTCTCTCTCTCTCTACCTAGTGAGTCCCTCCGCAACTTCGTGAGATCCGGTTTCAAAATAAAGTATAAAAAATAGGGCCGGGGGTGTAGCGCGGAGGTAGAAGGCCCCTGGGTTCAATCCCCGGTACCGAAAAAAAAAAAAAGAAAAAAGTTCTGGGAAAACCAGGATTCTTGTCATAATAGGCCCATGTCATCTTATTTCCAATTTCTTGAACTAATTTCTATTGTTAAAGAAAAGTGATTCTGACACTTGTTAAAACAGCAAGGAAGACTTTATTTAGGACTGCTGAGAAGTGTCAAAGCTGTAGCCATAGGGAAGGAAGATAGGTCTCAACTCTGAATGGAAGAACAAGCAGAAATTTATAACCAAGAAGCAAGTAGGGTGGTGGGAGGATCTGTAGATAGAAAATTACTAAGAGGAAATATCAAGGTAGAATGGATTCTTGCAATGAGAGGGTCAGGGTGATCAGATGTCAAGGTAGGAGGAAATTCTCTAAATTAACTTAGCAGGATTTTACTACAACTGGATTCTGCAAGGGTGGACACAGAAGCCCAAGGTTGGGCTGAGTTGAGACAAGGGCTTAGAGTCTTGCTCATAATGCTTTGCCAATGTCACAATACTCTGGTGGCAGGTGCTATCTGTGCATGCACCTAAAAAACCCGTGGAGCCACTGGGCGTGGTGACGCACACTTGTAATTCCAGTACTTGGGAGGCAGAGACCAGAGGATCCAGGTTCGCGGCCAGCCTCAGCTACTTAGTGAGGCCCTCCGCAACTTCGTGAGATCCAGTTTCAAAATAAAGGATAAAAAAATAGGGCCAGGGGTGTAGCTCGGAGGTAGAATGCCCCTGGGTTCAATCCCCGGTACCACAAAAAAAAAAAAAAACAACAGTGGAGCCCACTCCTCTGTTGGTGACTTCTCTGCTCAGATCTGGCCTTTGAAGTCTTATTCATGTATTTCTGCTCAGCCCACTCAGTGGGGATACAGGGAGATTTTATAGCAGAGACTCCTTCAAAGCAAAGATATGGATTTGAGGTAGGATAGAAGAAATAAAAGAAATATGTAGAAATAAGACATGAAGGACAGGGAAAATATAATTTTAATATGGGAGCCCAAGGCAAAATTCCTCAGTACTCTTACTCTTCAACAGGCCTGTTAGTCCCAAATATCTGAGGAATTTACAAGTCTTTACTAATTACTCTAAGCACTGTTGACTATCCTCAAAGAGGTATATATTGATCAGTCAATAGACCATACAAAATGGCACCATACTAGAAATTCACTCATTTATAAAATAACTTGGGAACAGTTAAATAGGAGAGATACCTGTTGGTCAGAGGACAAAGGTCACACAAAAGAGTAGGCACTTTTAGCCATCCCACCTGTAAGAGGTTTAATAATTAGAATAATCTCCTTAGCCACTGTGAGCCATCCCACCTGTAAATAGTCTAAAGGAAAGAGCAATCTCCTTGGGCATTGTTGGATGTCCTTGAACAGTTTGAGCAAAATGGATATTGCTGGTAAGATGGTGAAGACCCTGTCAGGCTTGGGAGGTGACCGAGGTACCCTAATCCATCTTGTAACTACTGAATTAGTGTCATTCTTACATACCTCCTCCTATCCACCCCTCATGAAAGTCTCCTATAAAAGAAGAGCCATGCACCCCCACATGTGTCTCTCATTTGGAGATGGCCCTCATTCTGCCTTGAATGTGTCTTTCTTGCTTTCCTAAATTTCTAATTGTGTCTCTGACCAGCTCATGCTGAAATTCTTTTCCATCACATAAGCCAAGGACCCTGCCCATCCTGAGTCACATTCCCCTCTCTCCCCCTCTGGAAACTGCTCTGGACCCTTCACAGAACCTACCCTCCTCAGTGACAGGGGACTTTGTGACTTTGTGTCTACTTAGAGCTGATGGTTGTTTGTGTGATATAACTCAAGTCTTAGTCTGCTGTATTGACAGTGATTTCTCAGAAATTGCTGAGAATATCTCTCTAGCTGCCGCCTCTGGCACCCAAAGTGTAGTTTAGCAGATTCCAGTGCGCACAAACCCAGTCAGGTTCCACAGTGATGATGCGTTCAACAAGTAACAGAGACCAGGGCAGAAACGAGCTCAAACAATAATTGAAACTGATTATTATACACAAGACACTCAGGAGTGGCACAATCTTCAAGCATGATATGAAGTGTTGCAGAGTTATGCCATTTTTTAAAAAATTAAGTATTTTCCCTCTCTTCTCATTATTTTTCTCCTAATATTTGCCTCATCCTGATTTCTTTATGGTTTCACAGTGGCTGCTTATGAAATTTGAGTTCTTTCCTTATACAAGTTGAAAAGAAGGCACAGGCATAAAAAAATGTCATTTGCACATAAACGATAAACTTGTTGGTTACATACCAGTATGTCACTCGCCATCATTGAGATAATGCCATGACAGCCAAATTCTACCAAAGTCTAAATCCTTCTGGAGCAAGAGATGAGGTAGAAACTTGATCACAATTAGACAATTAGGGCTGTGTGTGTGGTAATGGGGATTGAATCCAGGGGCATTCCAATTCCAACATACACCCCCACATGCCCCTAGCTTTTTTTTTTTTTAGAATCAGGGTCTCAATAAGTTGCTGAGACTGACCTACAACCTACAATCCTCCTCTGTCAGCCTCCTGGCCACTGGGATTACACACCTGGCTTAGAGCTCTGTTATGAAGAAGGAGATGGGAATGGATACGATGTGACTCCACTAAAAATCCGTTGTCGGCATAGCACTGTCCCACCTCTCCAACTTCTCTCCACATTTCAAAGGCTAAAATACTCAGGATACTGGTACAGTTTCTTCCAAAGAGGAGCAATTCTGTGAAACATGGGAAGCAAAAGAAAACTAGAAACTATAAAATGGTGAATGAACTGCAGTCATAAAAATCCCGGTGTCTTCCGTGTGCTCTGCAACTAACTGACGTGAGCACACAGCAGAGATAGGCAGAGGGAGCCTCCTACGATTCCTGCCAGTCTTCATTTCCTAAATGTTAGGGGACGCTTGTCCTTGACCTTCACTTCCCCAGCCCTTCTCATAGTTTCACAATAGATAGTATTTCTTGGTATTAAGTTTGCTTCTATTTAAAATGTCTAGGACAACGCCAGTTTCATGACCCTTAACTTACTACAAAGCCAGCATCCTCTATACTTGGGAAGAAAGTGACATCGACTAGGACAAAAGTGACTCAGTGTCTCAGAGGAAGGGCTGCAGAGAAGGAAAATAGGCTGCACTGCTGTTTCTAATCTTCTCCTTTAGAGTTTTATTAGATCAGATGTGTAATGGGTAATTTCCTTTTCATATACAACACAAACCTTACATTTGGTGATCCAGTATATATATATGTATTGGACAGGGTTATCTAGATTAACAGAATACACAGAATGAGTATATTTGAAAAAGGGATTTATCAGATAGGCTTACAGTTTGAAGCAATGTAGTCCCAGGTTCTGACTGCACGTGGAGAGTCAGAGGAGCTAGTAGCTGGTCGAATGGTCTAAGAGCTGGAGTCTTAGGATCGGAGCAACCACTAATTCAGTCCCAGTCCAAGACGTGAAGATCAGGAAGCTCTTCGGAGAAACGATGGTGAAGTTTCAGTTCCAAGAGCTGAAGGCCAAGAAGATCAAGAAGCTCTTCAGAGAAAGGCAAAGCCGGCGGCCAATGATCTCAGGCGAGAACATATGTGTTTTCCTCGGAAAGAGTCACACGCACTCTACGCGGCTTCTCCCTCTTTTATCGAAGTCCGCACCTATCAGAATACTGCTGCCTACATTCAGGGCAGGGCTTTCTGTTTAATCTGCTGTTACACACCCAAAATCACATAATCTTGGGTGTGTCATGATCAGGTCAAGTTGACAACCTAGATTGACTATCACAATATATGTATGTATATATATATACACATATATATATATATTTCCATGTATATATACATTTCCAAATATACATATATTTATATATATAATTTCCTTTTCATATACAACACAAACCTTACATTTGATGATCCAGTATAAATATATATATATATATATATTTATTTATATATATTTCCATGTATATATACATTTCCAAATATACACATATATGTATATATAACTATACATATATTTCCATGGATTATCTCTTCCATGTAACAAAAGGCCTAATTGATAAGATACTCCACATTTAAATGTTTGAGAGCAGCAAAAGAAAAGCACAGTTAAAAACTGAAATATGATGTTGTCTGTGGAAATAGGGATAGAGTTAAATAAATAATGCCTAATGCTGCCCAAAGGAAAGCACATCCAGCTGTCCCATATATTGCTGATAGAATTGCAAATTGATTAATACTGTTAAATTTACAATTTGGCAAAACATATCAGGAATCTTAAAAATGTTTGTAATTTTTGATGCAGTAGCTTCAATTCTGGGAAGCTATCCTCAGGAAATAAGTCCAACTTTAAAAAGCCATATGCCTTGGCTGTATCTACCACACTGTTTTTCATAATATTCAAAAACTATGAACAACAAAAATGTTCAGCCGCAAACAATTTTAGTTGAATAAAATTATGATAAAATGTACTAACATGTTTAAACATGGTATAGTCATTTAAATTATAACTTTAAATATTAATAGCAATATTATTTATCTTATTCTGAGAAATGCAAAATACTCAATAAAAATTAAACAGAATTTAATTACAGCTATGTAAACTGTACACAGATATAAATATGTGAGTCAAAGACTAAAAAGAAATGTAGGATTTCTTCTTTGTTTCTTTTTCTGGTTTTCTAAATTTTCTGGATATAGAGATGCTATTTTTACAACACAATGCTTTTTTCCTACAGTTATATATTTTCATTGTAAAACAATATATGCTCATTATGAGAAAAATACAAAAATACAACAAAAGCATTTGTCTGCTTGAGTGATCATAAAAATAAAAAAAGACCAGATGGTTTAAACAACAGACACTTTCTCTGGGCTCTGGAGAATGGAAGTCCTCCATCAAGGTCTAGATTTGGTTCCTGGTAAGAGCTCTCCTCCTGGCTTGCTGGCAGCCACCTTCTTGTGTCCTCACATACTGAAGAAAATGATCTCTGGTTTCTGTTCCTCTTCTTATAGGACATAGTAGCAGCTTTCTGATGCTTGGGCAAAATGCCTGAGAAAAACAACTTACAGAAGAGAATATGTATTTTGGTTCACGCGTTCAGAGGTCTCAGTCCATGGTCAGCTGTCTCCATGGCTTTGGGACTGTGGTGGAAAGAGAATCATGGCAGAAGGGTCTGGAGAAGAAAATCTGTTGGACATAGAGCACCCAGGAAGCAGAGAGAGAGAGACAGACAGACAGATCAACCAACCAGGGACAAGAAATACCTTCCCATGCTCCCAGAGCCCTACTTTCCTTAACTAAGTCCCACCTCCTATAGTTTCCACCACCTCTCAATAAGGTCATCAAATTATTAATTCATCAAAGGATTAACCCACTGATCCAGTCAAGCCTTCACGATCCAATCACTTCCCAAGAGCTCCACCTCTGAACTCTACTACATTGAAGCCTTCAATACATGGGCTTTTGGGGGACGCTCCAGATTTTAATTATAACTTAAGCGTGTTGACCATATCAGATTAGCGCCCCACCATTCTGATCTCAGTTAGCCTTTATTACCTCCTCCTTGGTTCTGTCTCCAAATAGAATCAATAGTCACCTTTAGAATTAGGGCTTCAACATATGAATTTGAGGATACAATTCAGTCCATTCCGATGTGTATATAACAAGTCAAAGCATCATAGTTGTCTATTAATTTCTATGGTCAAATGAAAATGTTATTAATCCAAAACACATGAGACTTTTTATTCTTATCTGACTGATGCAAAGAAAACTCAAAGTCTAAGTCATGTTCAATCTGTAGGGCCAAAACAAGTAAATATTCATGCCAAAAATTTGAAAAATACAGAGGGTGCGTCTTGACACCTACCTCACACTATATACAACAGTAAATTCAAATTAAAATGTTGAGTTGTATCAGATCTAAATATACAAATTAAAATTTCTATAATTGTGTCTTTTTCTTTTTGGCTCAGGCAAAAATTTCTTAAACAGAAAAGTAAAAAATGATAACAATACATTTTTAAAAGAGATAGAGATAGTTGAGCAAGAAATAGTGCTTAAGAACAAATATTGCTTCTACCCATATTCCGCTGATCCAAGTAACCCATGGCCGTTCCTGAATTCAGTGTGGTAGGAATGTGTAAACTTCCTGAAAACTGGGAAGCACAAAGAGAGAGAGAAGGTTGTATTTTGTTAATAGGAATATGATCTTCCACAGAGAAATCTAAAATAACAAGAGATGAGACTATTACCATTTGATGTTTCTTTTAAGGCACTGACCTAAAACAGGACCACTTTAGAAATAGAGCAAAACAGGTCAGAAATGAAAATGGAAACCCAGATACCACATCACCAATGAGATTGGCTTCGCTGAATATTTCAGCGAATTTGAGAATCTGGGGAAAGTCAACTGAGAGACTTTTCCAGAAATAAAATTATTAACCATTTCCTAAAGAGGGAAAACATTTTAACACCAAAATATAGGAAAAGTAGAATAAATGAGTAAACGAATAAACGCAGCACCATCCCCTCCCCTTCTCTCTCCGTTTTGTACTGGGAATTGAGTTCAGGGCATTCTACCTTCAAACTACACCTCCATACCTTTTTGCTATTTTTTAATTTTGAAACAGGGGCTTGCTAACTTGCTGAGGCTGGCCTCAAACCTGTGGTCCTACTGTCTCAGCCTCCCAAGTACTAGGATTACAGGTGTGCACCACCACACCCAGCGGCACAGTTCTTGAATTTGAATTTATTTGCTATTTTGGAAACAAACAAACAAACTCATGATACTTAACCCATTTCTCCACAGAGCAGTGAATCTTCCAGGAATAGGGCAGCTGAGCTCTCAGCACATGTGCAAACCCGAGTCTGCAGGAAGGAGGAGCGCTGTCACCTCAGGAGAAGCCAAAGACTTTCTTTGGGATGCTCCTTAGTCTGTTTTGTCACATGGACAAAGCTTGTCCCCAATTTTCTTCCATTAAAAAAAATTATGGGCTCTTCGAAATGAATTATCTGTATGATTTGTAACCACTTGGCTATTGGAATAATTTGTCTAATCTGGTCAATGGTGTTTTAGTGGAGGAATGATCCTGAATCTTATCATTTTTGTCTTAGAATTATAACACAATTCTGAGCCAGGCGTGGTGGCGCACGCTTGTAATCCCAGTACTTTGGGAGGCGGAGACTGGAGGATCCGGGTTCGCGGCCAGCCTCAGCTCTCTCTCTCTCTCTCTCTCTCTCTCTCTCTCTCTCCCTCTCTCTCTGTCTCTACTTAGTGAGGCCCTCTGCAACTTCGTGAGACCCGGTTTCAAAATAAAGTATAAAAAATAGGGCCGGGGGTGTAGCGCGGAGGTAGAACGCCCCTGCGTTCAATCCCCGGTACCGCAAAAAAAAAAAAAAAAGAATTATAACACAATTCTTATAATATTCTTAAAATATAATTTTAATTGAAAACATACATCAGACATTGTTGAGACCTGCTGTAAACTGATGGAAGATGATCAGCAAATCAAGAAAAACAAAAATATGCTTGCTGCTTTTCCTTTTTAAATTAACATATAATTTGTTTAAATTAGCTTTGGTTTATATGACATAGAAAAAGTGTGCCACCAGCAATCCATGCAGAAGCTGGACCGAAAGGAGGAGAAGCGCAGTGACTTTCAAGTCCTCCGAATTAGTGTCCTGTGGTGAAAGAGAAGCTCCATCGCAGCCTCACCTCCGACTCCCAGCCTCAGGTGGGAGAATCATACCTGATCACGGACATTGCATCTTGTTAGTCTGCTACTTCCTCCATACCACATGTCCAGAGCCGAATATTTTTTAATTTGATTTTAATTTGATTTATTTTTATTGGGTGCATTGTAATTTTACATCATATTGGGGTACAGAGTGTTAGAAAAATACATACACACAATTCTTGTTGCCCTCCCCACCGGGTGCCCCCTCCTTCCCCCTCAGCCCACAAGTCTTTGAGACTGGAATTGGTATTTTGTAAAGGTTCAAGGCATTATTTCTACTATGCATTCTTTATGACTTCATCTCCCTCCCTTCCCTAGTCCTCCTCAGTCACTCCCCTGGAGTCTCTGCTCTTCTATCTGATGTTGCCCTTATTTCTGAATCTCTCTCTAGCTTCCACATATAAGAGAGAACACACATCTACTCGTTCTTTGGGACTGGGTGTACTCAGTATAATATTCTCCAGTTCCATCCATTTTCCTGCAAATGGTGTAATTTCATCCTTCTTTATGGCTGAGTAAAATTCCATTGTATGTATATACCAAAGTTTTGTGATCCATTCATCCATTAATGGATATCTAGGCTGATTCCATAGTTCGGCTATTGTAAATTGTGCTGCTATGAACATGGATATGCAGGTCTCATTATAATATTTTTATTTCATTTCCTTGGGAAGATGTCCAGGAGCTCTATCGCTGGGTCCAATAGTTCCTTTCCAAATCTTTGGAGAAATATCCACACTGATTTCTAAAGCAGCTGTACTAGTTTGCAGTCCCGCCATCAGTGTAATAGGGTTCCCATTTCCCCTCATCCTCACCGGCATTTATTATTATTTGTGCAGAACCGAATATTTCAAGGGTAACACTATGCTGTCAATACCAAGAGGAAACGAAAAATTGGAGAATGTGTCTTATCCCCAAACACAGTCAAGGTGAACAGGTTATTCTAGGCAATATTTTTTCTTATAATAGTATATAGGCAATAAATTATGAAATTAAATATTTTACATTTGAACCTATGTATAATATTAATGTTAATTAAAATACTATCCACTCATTTTAATTAAATAATTAAATAATTAAATATTGAATTTCTGACAAGTTACATTAAATAATGAGGCCCTACAATAGAAGAGAGGGATTATTTAGGGACCATATTTCAGGATGCATTTTTTTAAACAAAGAGTGACTAAATATCAGCACTAAGTTTATCTACGAGCAGACATTGAATATCTATAAACTGTGACTTTGTAATCATTTCTATTAGTGCGTAACTCCTATATTTCTCTATTGACAAATGCTTTAGAAATGCCATAATGATTGAGTTCCTAATCATGCCATCACTTTGTATAAAGATTACCTTTCACGCTATATCGCTCTATTACTCAAGAGTCTCCCATGGTTTTCTTCTCACTCAGAATGAGATGCAGGGCCTCACCAGCATCTAGTCCCTAATTCCCCACCTCATCTCAACGCCTTTTGTTCTCTCCTTGCCTGCTGTGTCCACTCCACTCAGCCACACTGGGATCAGACTGTCCCTTGAATGCTCTAAGTGGAATGCTCCTTCTGGTATAGCCACCTGGCTTGCTGCCTCACTTCCTGCCGTCTTCTGATAGAATACCACTTTATCTGAAGGGCATACATGTGCATATGTGTGTGTGTGTCCACGTAGTAGACTGAATACTTTCATATGTTGAAATCTTGACACCTCCCCCAATGTTACGGTATTTGGAGATGGGGCTTTTGATGATGTATTTAAGATTAGACATGGTCATGAGAACAGGGCCCTGGACTAATGGGGTTAGTGCCCTTCTAAGAAGTTGTACTAGAGAGCTAGCTGTGTTTCTCTGACTACTCATGAGAGAATACAGTGAGAAAAGTATCTGCAGGCCAGTAAGAGAACCCTCACTGGGACCCAGCCATGCCGACATCCTGACCTCAGACTTCCAGCCTGCAGAACTGGAGGACATTAATGTCTGTTGTTTAAGCTACCCAGTCTATGACATTTTTTGTATGGAAGTCTGAGCATGCTCTCCCCCCTCCAATACATTTCTCTTGTTCCTGTTATTGTCGATCCATTTTATATTTCTTTATTTTCCTCCAGAGTATCATTCCCATGATACATGCTGGAGTGTATTTACCTACTGTTAATTTGTGTATTGCCTCTTCTCTCCAAACACAACTGAAGCTCCGTGGGATTGAGGCCTTTGTTTCTTTCACTGCTGTGTCCAACATGCATAGAATGGCTTTGTCTGGTCCTAACCAAGTGTTCGATATGCACATGTTACTGAAGGAATCACTAGTCAGTGGGCTCCCGTGCTGAGCATGGTGTTTGACACAGAGTCAATGAATCAGTTTCATAGGCCAATTCTATCAAAGCTTCATAACATTAATACAGTGCTATTTAAAGCTCCCAACTTGGTGTATGAAATAGGCGAAGTATGCACATGAGTAGCAGATGGCACTATCACAAACAGAAAAAAATAGACTTTTATAACAAATGAGACAGATTTGATAGGATGAAAGTAAATGACAATCTCATTCTTTCACCCCCCCTTGCAAACTTTGCTCTTGATGCAGCTGTTGTAGCGATCATAATTCTGAGCTTCCCTTAAAGCTTTTCTCTTTCCTCATTTGCATAGGGCCACTGGTTGAAAAGGCTGCAGCCAGCTGGGTTACAGTTGACTTTCTGTCTTCACCTCACTTGTGACTACTTTTTCTCCCCTCCTTGCTAATGACAGTGTGGGCTTTGGGATGTGTTATGGTTTGGATTTAGAATGTCCCCCAGACCTCCTGTCACAGACAAGGCAGCCATGTTGGAGGCAGGGCTTGGTTGCTGAGGAGGGGTCCCAGGGGTTGTGGTCTTGGAGTCTATATATATGCCCCTTCTCCCCTTTCTTTCTTTCCCTGCTTCTGCCTCCATGATGTCGGAGCAGGGTCCCTCCACTCATGTTCTCTCTCTGCTTCCCACTGCCGTGCCCTGAGCTGCACAGACTTCACCCAGTATAACATGGACTGAAACCTCTGAACAAGTAAATCTTCCTTCCTCTAAGTTGTGGTTGTCAGGTATTTGGGGGCCACAGCAGCGAGAATGCTAGCGCCGCAGGATGCGAGTAAAATGGTGGAGAATGCAGTAGAACTGGTTAGATGCACTTGGGATCTGGCACCAGTGTCTTGAGACGTCCAAGGTAGATAAAGGCAGCTGTTCTTCACCAACAGTGTTTCCTGGAGTCTCTGACGCCTTGAGTAGCCCAGTGACTTTCCTCACACTGGCCATTGCTGTTTCCCTCCACCTCTGTGCAGTGTCAGTCGTACCTCTCCCAGGCCGCTTTGCCTCTCTAGGCATCTCTCTTGAGCTAAATCTCTGCTAGGCACACCTCTTCACCTCTCCCCACTCTGGAGACCACACTTCTCGGTCTGGCACCAGGGCATGTGTTTGCTGATCCATTGCCCTTTACAACTGTATTTTGCAACATGCTTGTCACCCCCGCTTCAGCCCTCCACATGCATCTGCAGGAGTAGGATCCAGTGTGTTTTTCTTCCAGTTACTAAGCTCACATAAGAAATTATCCTAAAATGCACACATACAAAATGACCATTTTGGATTCTCCGAGTCAGGAGATTAGACAGGGCCTAAGGAGACCAGTCCATGAAGCCCAGGGGACTCAGCAGCAATGCTAAAGGCTGGGCCTAGAGTCATCTAATAGTGACATACTTAGATGTCAGGGGGCTCAGGAAGATTCCAGGCTGTGGTCTCAGTAGCCAGTCCATGTGGGCCAAGTTTGACTTCCTTATAGCTTGAGAGTGAGCTTCCAATGAGAAAGACATCCTGAGCAAGAGAAGTCAGGCACAGATTGTATCATGTTATAGTCTTGCCTGAGGAATCACACAGCCTCTATCCACTGTGATGTTTAGGGTCAGTCAGAGCAGTTATATCTCACCCAGTTTTATAGGAGAGTAAATAGACTCCTCAAGGCCTTCTCACTCAGCCTGAGGTAAGGACAAGTACCTTTTTCCAGTCAGCATTCTCAGTCATAATCTAAAGACCCAACCACATAATTTAGGGGAAGGAAGATTTTCTTACGATTTCGGGTTCAGTGCTTTTGAGGCCGGGGACTGCAGATCTCAGGGCATGGCGGTGAGAGGCAGAGAAAAGGAGAGCACATGAGCTGTGTTCCTCACATCATGGAGACCAGAAGCAAGACAGAGAGTGAGAAGAGGAGGAATCATATGTATTCCCCAAGACCCCACTCCTAGGGATCCACGCCCTCCAGCCCCCACCCACATAAATCCATTTCAATGGATTTATCCACCGCTGGGAGTACAACCCTCAAGACTCAATTATATCAACTCCAAACATTAATAAATGAGCTCTTTAGGGGACATTTTATATTTACCTATTGTTGTGAGGTAGCATCCCAATCAAAACCTATCAGACCACCAAAGGTGTTAATTGAGAGCCTTTTTTTGCCGGCTGACCAGAACTACACAGAGTATATGACCCAAGTGCAGTAACTTGCCATTTTTTTAGGACTCCTTTTATAGAGAAAAACTACAATGCCACAAGCTATAAAGGGGTGAGAAGTACAGGTTGTCACAGCAGGTTCCCATAGCAGGGGTGGGAAGCCCCCAACGGTTCTTTTTAGCATTTGAGCAAGCCAAGCATAATGAACATACAGAACAAAAAAATGACACAATAACAGTAACACAATGTTGTTACCCATTACCCTGCCAACATCCTGGTTTGATTTTTCCAAGGCCAACTTCCTTGTTTTAGGGCCAGGTTTGGGGCCATGCTGGGTAACAATATGGAGTCGCTTTAGCTAACAAGTTACCCTGGCTAATAAGCTCTAACTACACATCACCACACTATAACATATCTCATCCTCGTCCATGATGGAAGTGGAGAGAGAATAAAATGCCACAAAAGTCTCACCCCAAATTCTTCTTCTCTTTCCACTTCCAACTGAATCCCCTTTACCTTTAAGGGAGGACTGGGCTAAGGAGGCAAAACAGACCTTTGCCACTTTATTTGCAAATCCTGTACAGATGGCCTCACACCTCAGTTTGGAAGCCAGGGGATGCTATGCTGGACTTTGGGTGGATTGCTGAAGGGGAGATAAGAGTCCTATTTAAATATTTCATTAGTTAAAAGTTGAATATAGCAGCAGATATAAGGAATATAGCCAAATTGAATGATTTTTAATCTTAGAAATACAAGGATGGGTGTAGATTAAGAAATCTATTGTCAGGGTGCAATGGCACACACCTGTAATCCCAGTACTTGGGAAACTGATGAAGGTGGATCACAGTTTTGAGGCTAGTCTCCACAACTTAGTGAGACCTTCAGCAACTTAGCAAGACCCTGTTTCAAAAGAAGAAACAAAATAGGGCTGGGGGTGCAGAGTGGAGGTAGAATGCCTCTGGGTTCAACCTCCAGTACCAAAAAAAAGATAAAATATACTCTTTAAAATAATGGAAAAAAATGAAACACTTATTTACATGTAGATTAAATGGTTGTTAAAATACACTGTGCCCTCTATTTCTGCTTTTTCAAGGGTGTTTAAATGAAATTTTTCTATTGTTATTGGTTACAGCTTTCTGCAACTCAATCCAGCTTCCCTTTCAAAAGTTGTTTGGGAAGGCTTAAAATGTTGTGTACTTTTCGAATTGACTTTCTGTTTATTCAAATACTACAGTAAAAGGCAGTTGAGGACTCTGAACTGGGATCATTCAAGGGGCAAAAGGACGTGTTTAAAGAGGTCAGCCATGGCCTCATGTCCTCACTGGACACTGGGCTTCCAGTTCTAGAACAATGGAGAAACCTGGCTGTTTGTGCTGGGATGTTGACGGGCTCAGAATGCTCCAGACAATGTAGATGTTCACGGAGTCAGACTGTAGTGGATTGAGTGCAAACCCACGCCTCCCTGGGTAGGAGCTGCTAAAGCGTGCCATTCATGGCAGAACCTGGAATTTGAAAAAGAGGAATGTTAGAAGTCATAAAAACAAGAAGAAATGAAGTGAGAGGCTCAGAGCCTTACTCGCATGCCAGAGACAAGCAGACATTCTTCCCTCTTGTGGGTCCCTTCCACACCTGTAGCTGCTTTCCTGGGGAATGTGCCAATGCAGACTGATTTCTGTGTCTTAGAGAGGAGAAACAATTCTAGCCCAGAACAGGAGGCCAAGGTTCAAATTTCCCACCATTCTTCGTCTTAAATATCTTTGATACAGGACTATTTCTGTGGCTCATGGAAAGCAAAGCAAAAGTCACCACTGAGCACACAGTATATGTAAATTGGTTAATGGGTTTATAAATTGAATTAGTAGTGTGTCATCTCCAGATAAGAGCTTGTTTGTTGTTGTTGTTTATTTGGTTGGTTGATGGGTTAACGGGTTGACTGGTTTGTTGAACATACCATGTTAGAAAAATGAGCTCTGAGAGGTGATCCAGTCAATCCCTAGACAATGTCATACACACTTAGCTGAAAATGGCCGCTCTCTTGGATACATGGTCTCCAGAAAAAGCGAAAGCTATGATTTTATTAAAGTAAAAAATTCTCCTGCAAAAATGATATCCTATTTGTTAAGGTTTACAGGAAGACAGTTTTATGTATGTACTATTTCATCAATTCTGTTTTAAGCAATTGCGTGCACAATATTGAGCTTTACCGAGAGACTGGAAAGACAGAGTGGTTGTCCACAGGGAATATAAAAACTAGCATGAGAGATAAAGAATGATGGTCGCTACAGATGATCTACATGCAATCGTTGTCATGCATTCTTGATAAAATATCGTATTACCCACACAATCAGTCACCTATAAAAGTATCTGTACTCACAAAATAAATTAATGATACTTTTCTCTGCCACGGTTATACTCAAAAGCACAATGATTCATTCATTCCCACTTACGTGGGTAGTTCTGGCACCTTCGCCATGTCTCATAACCTGACTGTGCCTCAGTTTCCTTATCTGTGGGACGGGGACTAATGATAGTACTTCCTAGAGTTGATGTAATGAGCAAGCGGGACAATAAAATACAACACGCTTTCAAATAATATAGTTAACGATATCAACTGTGCAAACATATCTCTATCACTGTGTGTGTGTGTGTGTGTGTGTGTGTGTGTGCGTGTGTATGTGTGTTACTGGGAATTGAACCCAGGGAGCTACATCTCCAGTCATTTTAATTTTTGTTTTGAAACAGAGTCTTTCTAGGTTGCTGAGAGCCTTGCTATATTATTGAGACTGTCCTTAAACCTTGGATCCTCCTGTCTCAGTCTCCCATGTACTGGGATGACAGGCATGTGACACCACACTCAGCTTCTCTATCATTAAATCACAGAAAATGACACAATACCAGATACAATTCTAGCAGTCAGAGGTTTCCAAAGACAAGGAATGACGGTGAGCAGCCGTGATCACTGCCGATGGGGAGTCTCAGGCATCTGATCGCATGGATGGAGAGCTGCAGAAGAGAAGGGATCCCACAGCGTGAATAGCTGGACCAGCGGACTCTCAAGATTCTACTCTCTAATTCTAATGTCTCTGCCTATTAATTTCTGTTTCACACCCTTTTCCTGGATGAGGTTTTATTTTCTTTTTGCTAGGATGAATAAAAAGTAAAGACACCATGGAGCTGACTAACCCGACTGATGTGCTCAGATTATGAGTCTGGATGATAAAGAAAACAGGTGGCTCTGATCTTCTGTCAATCTGAATAGATTCATCAAAGATTGGCAGTTTTGTGTGGCTCGTGTACTTCTTTTTTTTTTTTCAGTACTGGGGATTGAACCCAGGGGCATTCTACCTCTGAGCTATACCCCCAGACCTATTTTTTTATTCTTTATCTTGAAACAGGGTCTCACTAAGTTGCGGAGGGCCTCACTAAGTAGCCGAGGCTGGCCGTGAACCTGCGATCCTCCTGTCTCAGCCTCCCAAGTACTGGGATTACAAGTGTGCGCCACCACTCCCAGTTTGGCTCGTGTACTTCTGATAAAAAGACCCCCATGCCAAGCTCTGGTCTGCTTGACTTCAGAGCCCTTGGGCTGAGTTTCTGCTCTGCACTGCTTTCTAGTTGTTTTGCCCATGACCAGCCAAGACTGGCTCAGTTCAGCATCAGAAGTAAGATTTCTTGACTGACCAACTTCACTCAGCAACTGATTACTAACCAATATTTACCACAAACCCTGAGATTTCTACCTACATAAACACAAAACATGATTGGGTTTCCTGGGCACTAGATATGCTGAGATATGGGATATGCCCTCATTATTATTTTTCTTTTAAAAATGTCTAAACTGAAAATATTTCATGATATTTGCACACCTCCAAATAGAACTTACATGCATATACACCAGTGAACTTAGAGTCAGGGCACTCTGATCTTGGCTGGTGGTGATTCTGGGGCTAAGGCTTGGAGAAAGAGTGTTCTACTTCTCATCCAAAATTTTAATTTGTAGAATTGAGAAATAATTATCATAAAAGTGTCATACCTGGGCATGGTGGCACATACCTGTAATCTAGGTACTTGGGAGGCTGAGATGGGAAGAAGGTCTTGGCCAGCCTCAGCAACTTAGTGAGACCCTGTTTCAAAATAAGAATAAAGAGGGCTAGGGGTATAGCTCAAAGGTAGAATGCCCCTGGATTCATTTTCTAGTACTACACACACACACACACACACACACACACACACACACACACACAATTGTCACCCAAAGTTGTCTGTTTGAAATTAAGGTGAATAGTCTGAATTAGACTAATAAATCCAAGAGCGATTAGACCTTAAGGGTGAACCAAGAACTGAAGCTGGAAGGGTGTTTGAGGAGGAGAGGTAACTGATACTATAGGAAGTTTGATTCATATGGAAGGAGTTTCATTCAGCTGGAGAAATACCCTTGCTGAATTTGATTCAGATGGAGAAATTCTCTGATCTCGAGTTAGACATTGACTGCAATTTATTTTTCTTACGCAGTGCTTGCCATAAGCAATTCTAGATTTTCCTGATATCTGGTTCACTTCTCCTTCCAGTTAAATATTACTATCCCCCAACCCTTCCCCTGAAACCTTGCTTTCAATAATTAGGAAAGGCCATGAAACTAGCTTTGGCCAATGAAATATGAATAGGAGATATATGTTTCCTTCCCAGAAAAGCTTTGTAGTAATTGCTGGTGCCTGACGTTGCAATCTCTCACCACCCATCACAGGGAACCTGGTGACACATGCTGAGACTGCAGTGCCCCAGAACGGCATGGAAAAAATACAGGGAGCAGAGTCTCCTACCAATTTACAATGCACAAGCACATATGAAGAAGGAGAAATAAACATCCATTGTTATTTTAAGCCACTGAGATTAAGGAATTGTTTGTTACCTGGTCTGTTCTGGCTGACACCATGCTCATGGTCAGAGTACAAAATAGCCAGTAAAAGGGGTTAGAGCAAATCAACGAGGACAAACAGACAATTTGTATTCATTTATTTATCCAAAGCTAGCTAGCCCAAGGTTTTATTTTTCTAGAACTTTTTACAAAGCAGCAAAATGCTGGTGGAGAAATCAAAGAACAATTTATGATGTGTTTGATTCTTTCATTTCTCAATATGCCTGTCTCTATTACAACATTTTGTAATTAAATATGCATTCAACTCTATACATTTTGAAGACGAGGAACAAAACTTCTTTGCAGATGTCCTCATGTCTACCAGAGAACTTGGAAAGCAGCATACATTTACTGAACAATTACTAAGAAGTCTTGTTCTAGACTATTCCTTCAGCTACAAAATTCCATCAGTCAGTGTTAGCCTTAGCTTATCTTTCTGCTTCAATCTGGTTTGATTCTTAATGTCCAGCCTGGGTTCTTCTCCCCCTTTGGAAGGAGCTCCTGATTTCCTTCTGAGGAATGTAATACCACATCTATACCTAAGAGATTGTCTAGACCAAGCGGTTCTCAAACTGCATGGTATCAGAACCACTATACACCTAAAAATTATTGCGAATCCAAAAGAACTTTTGTTTGTATGGATTATGGTCATTCATATTTATTACATAAGAAATTAAAACTGAGACTATTCAAAAATATGCATTAATTAGTTGATTTTTAAATAATGCTAATAAATCCATTTTATGTTAATGTAAACAACATATTTCTGTTTAAAGCATTATATTTCCCAAATCAAAAACACTTTTCCTAAGAAGAATGGCATTGCTTTACATTTTCACAAGTCTCTTTAATGTCTGGCCTAATAGGAGACAGCTGGATTTTCTTACTGATTCTGCATTCAATTTGTTGCAATATTCTACATTATATATCTTCTGAAAAACATGGCTGCATCCTTTTGAGGGGGAGACTGAACCCAGAGGCATTCTACCTCCGAGATACATCCCCAGTCCTTTTTTATATTTTTTATTTTGGAATACAGTTTCACTAAGTTGTTGAGGCTGTCCTTGAACCTGTGATCCTCCTGTCTCAGCCTCCCAAGTACTGAGATTACAGGTGGGCACTACTGCACTAGGCTCTGCTGCATACTTTTCAAGGCATGAGAGTAAAGATGGTGAATGCAATGTTAATGTTATTCTATACTTCTGATAGTGTGCACCTCCTCGAAGGGTCTTGGCGTCTCTCGGGGCCCTTCTCTTTCTCCTCTGAAATGCTTCTGAGTCAGAAAAGCCTACGGTAGTTTGCCATTTGATTATTTTCCAATCATTTGATGTGTACTAAACCTGGATCCCGACCTAGATAATGGATACTATGAGTTCAGGGACAAAGAATCCTAACAAAATACAGAAGAGGAAGAAACGTGCCCCACCAGTGACCACAGAGTCATGACACAGGGTTATCACCACTAACGTGCTGTTATTCTACTAGAGATATACCATCACAGACTAATCTAAGCTTTTCAATTCAACCTCCTTCAACTCCTCCTACCTCTCGAGACAACCAAAATAATGAGCTGGGTAATCAATTTTATAGTCAGGTTTATTCTTTTTCATACATATTCCTATATACAATATTCCACATTGATTTGTTTCCCTTACATAAATAATGTTTTGTGCATCTGTTTTGTTTAAACTCAGAGTCCTGCTTTTGAGTTCTATTCCATATTGCTGCTTATAACCTAATAAATTCACTTAAACTGCTATAGGGCCCAGTGCCATATCTTATTTATTTACTTCCTAGTGAAGGACATTTAAATTGTTTTCATGCGGTCCTACATACAAATGATGCTAACATGAATGCATGTGCTCAGGCTTCCTCAGTCACTTCTGCCACAATTGCTATAGATTAAATTTTTTAAATGGACTCTCTGGGACTTGATGCACTTTTCTGTTTTACCAGATGCAGTCATTCTAACATGTATGCACCAATTTATTATTCTACCTGCGGAACATGCAAGGGCCATTTTCCTTATATTTAATATTGTCAGGTCTTATTTATCATTTATTTTTTTTTATTTATTTATTTATTTATTTATCTATTTATTTATTTATTATGGTACTGGGGATTGAACCCAGGGGCATTCTACCTCCAAGCTACACCCCCAGCCCTATTTCTTATTCTTTTTTTTGAAACAGGGTCTCACTAAGTTGCGGAGGGCCTCACTATGTAGCTGAGGCTGGCCGTGAACCTGCGATCCTCCTGTCTCAGCCTCCCAAGTACTGGAATTACAAGCATGTGCCACCACGTCCAGCTTATTTATCATTTACTGTGCTCTGTAGAGCCTTGTACAATGTCAGGATAGAGTGTTACCTGCAGCAACTCTAGCCTGAGATTGGACTCACTTTGCAAGCATAGGTATATTGCCTTTTTTTTTTTTTTTTTTTGTCCAGTGTGATCCATGCAATGGACTAGCAGGCTGTCTCTCAAGTAGGCAGAGTATGAAATAAACCCAGAACCTCCTTTTAGTTTCTTACATTCCAAGACTCACTCCATGCTCCATGTTCTTGAACAACAGTAGCTCAACCCCTTTGGATGGTCCACATCCTTAGTCTCTAAGACAGCCATCCTGTCATTGAGGTCACCATAGTGCTGAGGCGAGTGTAGCTGACACGTTTCATTCTGGACAGAAGCTGCCAGAACCCTCTTCTGCAAACTTTACTGTGGGATGCATAGTTATGCAGTGAGAGACCGCTGTCTGCATTCAATTACGCTGCCGCAAGGCTAATGTAATTGTTTCAAGACCCTACAAATTACCAGATGTCGACAACCAGCTCAAAGAAGTTTCCCTGTCCCTATAAGTGGAGGAAAAACTTAAAAATTGAGGTGGAGGGTGGCATCTCCTTGATACCTCAAATATGTATCTTCTCATTTGAAGGGAAGCTCGGACGTGTGCACAAGAAAATGTGACGATAGCACTATTGTAGCTCAGCTTGTCTCCAAAACTCATGACAGAGTAAGCTTGCAAACACGTGCACGTCTGATGGCAGGAAATGCATATTAGAGAAATAAATGAGCTGTGTTGAATGACATGCCCTACGTATTCCAAGGAATTAGGTAGACTAGAGCTCCGCCAATTCTTATGATTTTCTTGTAAGATAAAACTAAAATCTGCAATAAAATACAGTCACAAAGCATGTAATAAAATTGGAAAATACTATTACGATCATTACAATCATTTATATATGAATATAGTTATGTTTGACAGAAGAATTGAAGTATGAAGTGTGAAAGTTACTTAGCAAGACAGTTTGGTATACAGACCAGAACACTGCTGCTCAGGCCCACACAGAATCCTTGACTTCCCCCAACTTCCCTGTTTACAGACAGAAGAAGTTCTGGTGCTCATCTTAGCCGAGCAGCAGCCCCTTGATCATTTCCAGAGAAAACACAAAGCTCACAGAATTTGTAGGTTGACCCAATGATTTGCATATTATGACTAGTTTCTACTGTTCTTAAGTATCTCATCCCCACTTCTCCAGGATATTTAGTGAATGAAAATATTCTCTGGATTTCAGGAACTTCTAAATTTGGATATGATTTTTCTTTCTTTCAAATTTCAGGTCCTCTCTTCCCCCATGCTAGAAGTGAATATGTTTTACTAAACCCTGTTCTCTGAACTTAATGAAAAGTCTACTGGGTTTTAAATTCCTAGAATATCAATTTTAGCTCTATTGACAATGGGATCCAAAACTAATGGGCTATTAATATTTGGTTAAATTATTGTCCTAGAATATTTACAAATAATTTACCATTCTTTCTTAAAAGAAAATAATGTCTTGTTATAAATAAGCAAATCTGGTCTGGGGATGTAGCTCAGTGGTACAGTGCTTGGCTAGTAAGCACGAGGCTCTGTGTTTGATCCCCAGTACCAATAAATAAATAAATAAATAAATAAATAAATAAGAAATAAGCACATCTTAAATAGATCCACATTTAAATTTCTTACCATTATTACACACAAGTATTTTTGTATCCCAAATGAATATTAATAAGGTGTTTAAAAATATACATTTCCTTTTGGAGCAGGAATCAGAGACGGTGCCAATCATTGGTTTATGAACTTCGTGAGTTCTTTGAATTTTTCAGTAGGCATCGGTAAGAACATACCTTTTCCCAGAAACTTATCACAAAGACAGATAAACTGAGTACATATTACAAAAACATTGATAGGATAAAACACATGCCTAAAACGGGTAGCTTGTTAGAATACAATAAATAAACTTCATTTAACAAAGGGAAACAAAACACAAAAAGGAACAAATGTAACCTCAAGCTGGGAAAAATCATTTTAAACTCCCAAATATTTATTTGATATTATCTTTCCAAGAATAATGGAGCAAAAATAATCACATTCCTTTTCCTTTACATACTTTTGTTCAGAGAAACCAGATGCAGAATGAAGCTTTGCTTCCCTGCCAAACTGTCAACTTTGTTTAATATTTAAGTTTCATACAACACAAATGAGAGAAGCGAAAGCATCGGGAGTGCTGAGAGTTCTGGATTTAAATCATTTTTAACGGATCACCGTATGTTCTGAAAACACACATGAATCCCCGTATTCCCCAGCTCTGTGAGAGTTTCCCACTATAATTCCAGTGGTAGTGGAAAGGGGAGTGATTTGGGAAGGGCGGGCATGTATACAGATCCATATGCATTTCAAGGGGTTAAGTTTTCCATCTTTGAGATGTATTTCTTTCTTTTTTATGTGCTTTTATTGGTGCATTCTAGTCTCACATCACAATGGAAATCAAATTGACATTAACGTACATGCACGCAGCACTCGGTGCCCCCTCCCCTCCCCCCCAACACAGAGTGCTAAGATTGACATTGGTATATTCTCAAATGTAAATATGGTCGATGGTAGAAATTCCCTTAATGAACTTCATTCTTCCCCTTCCCCTTCCCTGAGATCAGTTCCCTGACTTCACTGAGGCTTCTCCACTGTTGAATGGAGTCCCTTTTGTATCCTCCTTGCTCCCTAGCTTGCGCATATTAGAGAAGACATGTGACCCTTCTCTTTCTGTGATTGGCTGATCTCACTTAACATAATATTCTCTGGGTCCTTCATTTTTCTTGTAAATGATATTATTTTGTATTTATTTCTTTTGGAGGATTTTTTTTCACAAAAAAATATTTACAGGTTCCCAAAAAAGATGCTCTTGTTTAAGTCAGTCACTGGTCATAGTCAACATCGCAACTAATACTCATTAAATATTTAGTCTGTGCTGGTTGCTGATCTAATTCACTTACATTTATTCATTTAATGTTCACAACAACCCTTTGATGGAAATATTATCTGTTATGGTTTGAAAGTAGAATGCTCTGGAGCAGCCATGCTCAGAGGTAATCTCTGAAGGTGGGGCATGGCTGGAGGTGGGTCCCTGGGGGTGTGGCCTTGGGAACTGTATTTCTGTATTTGTCCCTTGCCCCCTTCCCTTGTTCTCTCTGCTTTCTACCATCATGTCCTGAGGACCTAAAGCCTCAGTTCCTGCTTAGCAGCCAGTGTGAATGGATTACATATGGACTAAAATCTCCAGACCCATAAGCAAATAAGCCTTTCTTCTTCTAACTGTTGTGTCAGGTGTTTAGATAACAATGGCGAGAATGCTGGCTGAAACAACTGAGCCACAGGGAAATTAGGAAACTGGACTGATTTCACATGGACCAAGAGCTTTTTGTCTCCCTCCCAACATCCACTACATGGATGGTGAAGTCTGCATTGCTTCTTCAGTTATTTCTTCTTCACATTTCTGCCCCACCATAGCCATACTTCCCTCTAGATGGAATATGTCTAACTATCCTATTCACTTTGGTCTTGGCCATGTGATTTTCTTTGACCAATGGAACATGGGTGGAAGTTTTAATGCTATGTTCCAAACAGAAACTTTAAATGAGCTTATGTGGTTTGGCACTGGATCTACCATATTACCCTTCTCTCTATAAGAACAGCACGTCCCAGACAGGGGCTGCTTCTTTACCCTGGGCACCATGATGAGAAGACAGGGGGAATCTGGCCAAGCCAGCGTCATCGAGCAAAACAGCTGCCGACTCAGAGCCTTCATGCAACATAAGTGGGAGATAAATCCATGTTTCAGCTACTGAGTTAATGTGCTTGGGGGTTACAGCAGCAAAAACGGACTGAAAATAATAAAGGGAAAAAATGCTATAAACCCACAACAATAAAAAGAGCCAGAAAGAGTCAACTGAGGATTTAAAAAAAGCTAAAAAATGTATGAAGGATGGAAAGTTGTGGGAGAAGTGTTGATGGCAACAGTTGAGGTAAAACCACAGCTTACAAAACATGCAAAGATGCTGCAACCTGCTTGCAGATCCTGGGTCAGAATTTGGACCCACTGATGCTAAGGGAGCTTAAAGCTCATGAAGTAAGTAACCTTACCTTCCAATATTCACACCAACCTAACCTTAGAGTTTAGGGAGCCTCACTTAGAATATAATGCTCATACTTATCCACTATCCCATTCTTGGCTCCCAAGATATATTAGTCATTTGAGTAAAACCTATAACAAAAAGCAGGAAAATAACAAATGTTTTCATGGATAAAGCATGTCCTTAGAGGAAAGAGAGATTATTCACAGACAAGAGAATTTAAAATAATTCTAATTACTCTTCTCAGAGATATTTGGGGAGAGACTCCATTTATAAAAGTCAAAGAGCAAAACAGAGTATTGAGGAAAAAGAATTATGAGAAAATAAGAAAGACACCTCTTTGGGAATTTAAAATATTGTTCCCAATATTGGTGATTATTTGATTAAGTTTGATTATTTAGTTAAGATGATGAGCAACAGATATCTCTGTTGAGAAAGAATGTCTCCCCTGATGTCATTAAGAAAGAATCTGCAAGATGCTACTTTGGGATAAAACATATCATGTTTCACAATCACCTTCCATTCAGTCAGTGGTTTTAGCATCCATTTACAATTCTTGCTTGAATTCAGTCACCATAGCAAGAGTAGCAAAATAATGTTTATAAATTATATCATTTATTTTACATTTATATCTAATCATTTCTCTCTTTCCCTCTCTTTCTTTCTCTCTTCAGGTAATACTAAGGACTCATGGGTGTTTATTATTTTTAGTCAATGTATTGCTATTCACCATTACTATTTTTATTTTAGTTACTCACATTGTCCTAAGTTTGGCCTCTGGGAGGCCCTATAATCTGGCTCCTATGAATGACACATCTTAAGATTAAAATAACATATATAGCTTGAAAAATACAGAAACCTAGGGACATCATTATAAGATAAGAACACCAAAATAAAAGAGTCTACAAGCTTCCAGATTTGAAAACAACAACAAATGACTGAACAAATGAATACAATGAACACCCAAACAGAATTCCCACCAAACAATGAGACATAAACAGTTGTTCCATTGGTAACACCTTGGGAAAACTCCCAAGGGGAATATATATTCAATCTTTTATCTTTGTCTATCCAAACTATGAAAAAAACTGTGAAGCAAAAGAGAAATGTGTTCAACATTCACAGACTGGAAAATGTATCATGAAAGTGTTCTTTGAAGACATACAGTTGAGGATGCATGTTAGTAAGAGAAGAGAGGAAACCAAGTTGAAGGGAGACAGGACTGAGGAAATGAGAGATGTGGGCAGGAAAGTGAAGACAAGAACTCCTACCAGGCTGGAAACTTGTTCTGCATGCAGCCAGGGGCCACAGACTCCCAGAGGGACAAATCTGGAGAAAAGGGTATCAGTCTGCTGAGGCTGCTATAACAAAACAGTGCAGGTCTGCAGCCCAAACACAGAAATTTGTTTTCTCACAGTCCTGGAGACCAAAAGCCCAGGATCAAGGTGCTGGTTCTACGATGAATAACTTTTATACAATCCGCATAGCAAAGATGCTGCTTGCGAAACTTCAAATTCTGGAATCAAGATAGAGAAATAGCACGGAAGTCTTAAATATGTTGATAGAACAAGATACAATTTTGATCACCCTTGGCCACTTAAAAGTAAAATCAAGAAGGCAGGTTGTGAGAGAGGGACGGTTTACAGGACTTTAAGAGAAAGACAGGGATGTTAACAGTGTCATGTTACAAAGTAGAGTATCCAGAAATAAAAATATAATCATTGTTTGTTGTTAAATTGTTTCCTACCCCCAACCCCCAAAAAGATATGTTGGTGTGCTAACCCCTAAGACCTCAGAATGTGACTTTGTTTGGAAAGTCTTTATAGAGGTAATTAAGTTAAAACAAGGCTACTAGGATAGGCCCTAATACAATACATATCTATAAAAAGAGGAAATTAGAGCCAGGGACAGTGGTTCATGCCTGTAATCCCAGTATTTCAGAGTCTGAGACAGGAAGATCATGGGTTCAAGGCCAGAGCACAGTAACTCAGCCAGACCCTGTTTCAAAATAAAAATTAAACAGGGCTGGGAGTGTATCTCAGAAGTAGAACGCCCCTAGATTCAAAAAAATAAAAATTAAAAAAATAAAGAGGAAAATAGGACAAAGAAACACACATGTAGAGACAAGATGATGTGAAAAGACACAGAAGATGGCCGTCTGCAAGCCAAGCAGAGAGGCCTGGACAGACTCTCCCCACACAGCCCTTGCAAGGAACCAGCCCTGCCGGCACCTTGATTTTGGATTCAATTTCTGCTGCTTCAGCCACCCACCATGTGGTGCTTGTCATGACAGCTCCAGCCAACTAATACAACCATGTTGCTTAAAGTAAATTGATGCAGCAGAGAGCTTAGGAACAGTGGTATCCGCACACTGGGCGAAGGGAAAAGCATCAAGTAGCTCGTGTTCACTCCGTCCTCTTCCATCCATGCAGGAAGCCACCAGATGTGCCTCAAACTGATAGAAAAAGAGGCGGCTTTAAACACATGTTTAGAAAAATGGGAGTAACTTTCTGAATTATTAGAAACAGACTCCATTTCCTCTGGAGTCAGGAGTGGAGGTGGGAAAGAATGAGGCAGGGAATGACCGCTTTTCAAGAAAGGTTCTCCTCTGTTAACAGATGTTTAAATCATGGCATGTAATACTTGGGCTAACATTTAAAACAATCTTCATTTAGACATTTTGGGGGCAGTCAACATTCTTGATCAAACGTTAGGTAACCAAGCGCTAGATTTGTAAAAATAGATCTCTACACCACAGATAAATGTAAGTGGTAGCTTTCAGTTTATCCCAGCTGGAACTTCTCAAGGGGCCATGAAGTTTGGCCCAAACGGTGAATCCCAACCAAGTGAAGCTCTGTAAGGCTCAAAGTTCTTTAAGATGAACAGTTACTTTTATCATTGAGTGTTTTCTATATATTAAATTATAAAGCCTATAGAGGTGGGCATTGTGGTGCACACCTCTAATCCTAGTACTTGGGAGGCTGAGAAAGGAGGGTCACAGGTTTGAAGCCAGCCTCAGCAATTTACCAAGACCCTGTTTCAAAATTAAAAAAAAAAAGATAAAATAGGGTTGGGTAGGATGCCCCTGGGTTCAATCACCAGTACTAAAACAAACAAAAAATAGAGTAAGAATAGAAAAAATATAAAGATTCTAATATGCTGACATGGTTAGGTCATAAAAGAATAAAACATTGTTAAATGGCATGCTATGGGCATTAGGTGCACTGTTCTATATAAGGTAAGAGGTGCACTGTTCTATATAAGGTGAAAAAAGATCCAGTTTCATTTTATTCCATTCTATAATTTAATTATACGTAATTCAGCTTCCCGCCCATACTAGGAATACAACTGGAAAGATTTATGGGGCCAGTGTTCAGAGATCGATGGAGTTATGTCAAAAGGGCACAGGAGCTGGTTTGCAGGGGCTCCCACTGGCCAAACAGGGGACGATAGGAGAGTCAAACAGAATGACAGTGATGGATTGCAGCACACATAATTTTTAAAAGCCTGTGAGAGCATTGTTTTAATCAGAAAGAGGGAGAGCGTAGAGAGAAGAGTGTTTGTTCTTCTGTCCAGAAAAATATAGAAAAATGTATGTACCTTGTTCTTAAATAAAAGAATATGGAAAAGCTTACCTGGCTCTTTTTTTTAAATAGTATTATTGGTGCATTGTGACCCTACATCATATTGAGGTTTAGTGTGATAGAAACACATGCAGATGGCACCTGGTGCATTTTCCTCCAAAGACTCAATAGGATTGACATCTATAAAAATGTCAATTTTTTAAACCCTCATTATTCTAATCTATGAAGAGAATGCAATTCAATATAAAAGATATGTGAATTCTTAAGGGATGTAGCAACATGACATTGATGTATATCTAGGAGAATAATATGAAGAATTCTAACGAGAGAGAGTGAGAGAGAGAGAAATATGTGGTACTGACCCTTATCAAAATGAATTAGATACATCTTGAGTTGACTTTTGTTCAGGGTGAGAGATAAGGGTCTATCTTCTTATGTCCATTTATGAAGCCATCAGTACCAGTCTCACTAACACGCACAGGGAGGGAGGAGGGGAGTGGGATGGGTTGTGAAGGAAAACATACCAAGTGATAGGTGCTTATATGAATGCATCGCTCTGAATCTCACTATGGTGTATAATTACAATGCACCAACAAAATTATTTTTAAAAAGAAAAAATAATTAGAAAACTGTAGAAATGGAAATTAGAATTTGGATTTTTTTTTAAACAAGCACACACAGAGCAACCAGTGAAACCAAACTGTGTACACACATGTACTGGGATTCTGTAAATGTCTGTTTACATTTTAAAATTAGTTGGTCATAGGGAAGCTGGGGACAAAGTCTAGCTATTTGGAGGTACAAAAAGGAAGAAGAAAGAAAAGAGACTGGATTCCAACCTCATTTATTTCCAAATTAACTCCAAGTGACTCTAAAGTGTAGAAGTCTAAAAAGTAAGTAAATGAACCTTGCAAACAGTGGGATAAAATACCAATTCATACCCTAAAGGCTGAGTAGAGAAATGGACTGGTGAGGGATTTTATTTGCAAGTAAACAAACATGATCCACTGAAGCTGTATTCTAGAGAATCACTAGGGGATGAGACATGCAGGCTGCGAGAATGAGAAAGAACAGAGGACAGGTTGGGCAAAGTACAGCCACCGGCACGGGGCAGAGCCAGCCTGGGCGCAGCACTGAGGCCAGCTGAGAGGCTGAGCCTCGCCTGGCTGCAGGCACTGGCAGACTCTCCATCAGCACTCTGCCACTAGCAACCTGGGGCTAACAATGCTGTGCAGCTGCATCCCCGAGGTCTGCGTGTTTACTTCACTAGCTACTGATGCAAAGTCCTGGGGGCTTCAGGGGGCTCAGGTGGGCCAAATATAGGCCATGTGCCCACCTGGGCTACAAGAAAAAACTGGAAAAGCAAGTACCTAGCCTTTAGAGCTTCAGGTTAGGAAGCAGCTCTGAAGTCTCCCTGCCAATGCAGCAGCTTGCACGACCTGGAATTATCAACTACAGGAAGGGGGTTCAGAGTCTGGCTAGCCTGCAAATTTCAAATATTTGTATAAGAAGTACATAACACTCATAGCCACATGGGAAAAGATTGTTTCACCTATATTAAAATGGTTTAAAATTGTGGAGGAGAAAAATCAAAACTAAAAACAAAAGTACATGCTGGGCGTGCTGGCATACGCCTCTAATCCTAGTACTTGGGAGGCTGAGACAGGAGGAGCTCAGGTTTGAAGACAGCCTCAGCAATGTAATGAGACTCTCAGCAACCTAGAAAGACCATGTTTCACAACAAACAAAGACATAAATAAATAGATAGGGCTGGGGGTGTAGCTCAGAGGAAGAATGCCACTGAGTTCAATCCCCAGTACCACCAAAAAAAAAAGAAAGTACATAAAAGAGATCTAACACACATAAGAGTATATTTATTTAATAAAATACAAAAATAAGCCCTGCAAATGTGTCATATACATATTTATGCACATATATCTCTCAAAACATTGGGCAAAGGCCATAAGCAGATATTTCAGAAAACACAAGTATAAATTACCTATCAAGATAAGAAAAGAAAAAGTGATTAATTTCTTAATTTGAGAAATGCAAGTTAAAATTAGCTATCATATTTTTCATTTTTGATGTGAAAGAAGACTTAATTTTTTAATAAAATTCAGGATGAAAAAAGAGTCAGGGGAAATAATATCTCCGCACACAGCAGGCACTTAAAATGGGTCATGCCTGGTAGGTAAGTAATATTTCATTAAAGTTGATTCTATAAAGTTACCTTATTTTTTATTGCAGACCTCTCCTGTGTGAATGGCTCAATGAATTCCCTTTGTTCTTCAGTCAGTCTCCCCTAAGGTCAATGATGCTCGAAAGACCCAGCTCCCTCCCTGCTCAACCTCAGGGGAAGCCACCTTCCATTCTACCCACTGTGTTTGATTCCTTCACACTTGCCTCCTTTCCTTCCAGCCCTAACACCTACATCTATTTACCAAGGTTGTTTTTTAATCAATAAGGAGCAAAATGTTTCTTAAAACTTGAACAGAATAGGTGTGCATACATTAATGGTAATGGGCAGAAATGCTTCTACTACTGGTAAAGCCGTTGTTGATGACAGAGCCTGGTCAGTTCTCCCCTCTCCATCATCCCCCTACAATACGCCTGCTTTAAGACAAGGGTGGGAAGAAGAGACTTAGAGTGATAAGCACAATGTCCCTTACACAAATCCACCAGCCAGGGCAGCCTTTTACAAAATATGTTCCTCCCAAATATGAAGCCCATATTCACTGTTCTATAAGGAAAATGTTTATAAGATCAAATATTTTTGAGAACATTTTATATCCCCTCCTTGGAAATTCAGTGGTGCAAATGAAGCTCTGAGATATCTTCCCTCAAAGCATCTTATTTGTATGCATTTAAATCAGCATTTCCTAAATGCATTTAGCCATGGAGACTTTTAAAATATGCATAATGCCCCTGTGAAATTACTGAATTAGAGAAATAAGAGTCAATGTCCTTCCTCTACTTTGAGTTCCTCTTCCTACTGTTTTCATGGCATTATCAAGCCATCCTTGGAGTTCATAGTGAATGTGCCCAGTTCCCTGACTCACTAGTTCATGCACTTACTAAGACAAAGTCACTCTGCCCTTTCATAGAAGGTATCCCAGCAGAGGAAGTAGACAGGTACAAGACTAGCCATACATGAAGAATGCTGAAAGAGAAGTACGTTCAAGGAATTATAAAATCAGAGAGGAGGGAGAAATTAATTCTACTGAATTTGAAGGGGAGGTTTAGGGGCAAGAAGAGCGGCCATCATCACAATTAGAGAGTGTTGCAGGCCTTGTCAGTCATCAGCTTTGAGGTCACCTGGGTCCGGCTTGGGAGGGGCACAAACTGCCCACCCAAGTGGAGATTTCTGCATGCAGACAAATCTCCAAGGACCAGGAGACTCATAAGCAAAGACCCTGACAACATCCCTGTTTACCCTTTCCTTCCCTGATTCATCTGTGACTACCTTGATGTTTTTCCCTGACATGACTGCTTTGCTATCTCCTATGATTATTCTTACAATGTTTTGGTTATAACTCTCAATAAAAGCGGGACACTGATAGAAGGAAGGGGAGAGAGAAGAGATATCCCTTCTCCTTCCTGGCCTCCTCAGATCTTGTCATGTTGAATCCGTTGTCATTCATGTGAGAGATTTCTAATCAATCAATCGATATAGATACCATTCACAACAAATGGCACCGCTACAAGAGAGATTTTAATTGCATTTGATTCCAAAGGATAGTCGTGGTGGGTGGCCCGGAAGGAAAGGCCAGCCCAAGCCTAAGAAATGACATAGGCTCTCTGTGTGAGAACAGAGATTTCGTCATGAGCATGTTGTTTTGGAGAACAGGAGAGGTAGCCCAAGTGTAGGAGATGGAGTAGGAATTAGCATGGCGAACAAGGATACTGGAAAAAAAAATTAGGGTGAAGTTGTCAAGGGTAAAATTTTAGCCTCTAAATAAAAAGTTCTCAAATTGGAACATGGAACAAAATTTTAAGCAATGAGGGAAGAAGATTTTTGGTTTTGCAAATTTAGTTCCGTGGCCAGTTTCATGAAGGATGCAATAAAGTAGTGAGTAAAGAGAATAATTTGAAGGCTTTTGCCAATGTGAGGTGTGAGAGAGAATAAGGGATACTGCCTTCCATCCCACCCACTTTGATTCAGACTTGAGCTGTTCTTGAGGAGGGTATACAAGAGGATATAGACTGTGAATGCACAATGAATGATCCAGAAAGTTCGTTTTAGGTTAGGTAACTGTAGTAATTTACATACTTACCTCTACTGCACGGTGAGAGACAGCCCTCATTGCCTCTGCTCATCCCTAACACAGCCTTGGATTCTGCTCAAACCAGCACATCCAAGGATCCCTTTGTTTGGAGCTGGAAAATAAGTTGAAAATGATTTGCTATCCTTGATCTATAGCTAAACCCTGTGTCCCTTATGAATTTATCCTCTGAAATACAGTCTTCACATAATTTGTCATCCAATTCAGGACACTATGAAAACAAAAATACTGACAAGATTCAGAATATACTGGAATAAACCAGGTCTCTGCCAGGCAAATCAGAATGGAAAATCATCCTCTCTCTGAACAGTGAGAAATTATTATTGTCACACGATCATGTAAAATTTCAGGGTAGGTTCCCTTTCTTGCTCCCTAAAGCACAGACTAGCCCTTTCTACCCACCATTCACCTTATCCCTCCACCCAGCTCCATCCTAATTCTGGCAGACAGTCTACACATGCATGGATTGCTATGGAAACAGTTCACGACTAAGAATGAAAGCTACTACATTTATAGAGACCCATCCTATAATGAGGAGTCAGCCAGAATGATTCTTCTCCCCACTGGAACTGTGAGAGAGGACTAAGAGGATGGGTGAAGGAGAAGGAGAATGCCTTGCTGGGTCTCTCTCTCTTGGTGATGATAGGAATGTGGGGAGGCAACTGAGGGAAGCCCCTGGATCTTTCAGGGTGATGTTGCACATAAGAGACTCAGGAGCGCTTCATGTCTCAAGTTTGCAGAATGGCAGGGCACACAGAGACCTTGCTAGAGCCCCTTGGTTGGAAAGGAAAATAGCTATAGCTGAAAAATGGAAAAGCAGCACAGATAGGTGGGAAAGGGTCACATCAGACCCTATTTTTCTCCAGGGCTATGTTTGTCGAGCTTCTTATGGGTGAAGGGTGTTCCTGAGAAGTTGGATGAACTCCTGAAGGGTGGTCCTGGGAAGTTGGATAAACTCCTAGACCAGATGACAGCCCTTCAGGAGACCATGGGAAGGATGCTTTGCAGGGAATAAGAGGTAGAATCAGTTCTTCCTATGAGGTCCCACCCAACCAGAAAGCTGATAGGAGCCCTGCAAAGAGCAAGAAGGTCATGTACATATCCCCTGCAAAAGAGAAAAACAGATGCCTTCGGGGTCAAGCCAGAGGAACGACAGTGGGCACAGTCCGCATCGATCAAAAGAGTTGGGGACTGAAAATCACACTGAAGTAGACTGGGGAAAAAAAAAAACACCTGCTTGAAATTGAATTGTTATCTCAGTTATATTCTAAAATAATTTTCCATCACTGAGACGTAATAAGTGATGATTAAGTAATTGAGATTTGTGAGTCCTTCCCACATCTGGCGTTTGGCTATGCTTGAGTCCTATGACTTTTCCTCCATTCCTATTTGGCCCTTTTTGTTATAGCTTCCTACTGGAGTCATGATCATCTTACCTCCTGAAAACAAGATAATACTTAGTGCTTTTCTCACCTTCTGTACCTATCAAAATGCTTTCCTATATTTTTCTCTCAACACAATCAAACATACTAAATGTACAAGACCAAGACTATGTAACAAGAGTAGAGCGCCTTCTCCTAAGCATATGTTGATACAAGAATTGATTCAAAAACTGGGATCCACGTCTCCATTCACTGCCAGGACTGACTTGGCTAGTTGAACTGACTGGAGAGGTTTTCGTCTCTCTTCCTCACTACACTATTTATATATACAGAAAGCTGCTCCTCATCAAACAAATAAAGGACTACTTTCCAACTAAAAAATTGCTCTTCAGTTGAAGATAGGAGTGGATTCCTTCCTCTGCTAGAACCTCTAAAAACCATGAGAGTTTTAAAACAAATAAAATTTGGAGTGAGATTCTTTTACATAGAATTTGGTTAAGTTTGTGCTTTGTGAGATAATGCAAATTTTGATTTTCGGTGCTATTAAGAAATACCAAAAGTGTTGGTTGCAATGACCATAAATGAACACTTTCTCTGCAATCTGTTGATGAATCAAAAATCATGTTTTCATGATTCACCAGCCAGATGAGGCTTGCTGCAAGCCAAATTGTGTTTTGGCCTTAATAAAAGATAATTATAATTTAGTAAAAACATCTGATAATTTAAACAAGCTGAACACCACCGGCAAACACACAAGACCCTGGTACACAGTCCATTTTTTCCAAAACATGAGATTAAGAAGATGATAAATACTAAAGCATACAATATAAAATACTTCATCATGTAGCTCACAGATGCGTATCACACACACCACATTTACAAACAGCCCACAGAAAGCATACTCGGTGTTCTGAATTATTAAGAGAGCTTTCAAAAAATACTTTTAGAATACATTAGAAACAAAGGAATTCCAAATAGAGTCCAAATACCAAAAGATTCCAGCTGCTGTTATTTTGATGGCTAATATATCAGTAGTTGTGAGTTCCAGGGGTTACAAATAAGATTTTGAATTCTAATGTAGGTTGTGGGACAAGTCCTTCCTTTGACTTGGGACATCAGTGGGGACAAATCATTCACTTCTCGTGAGTTTTCTTGTTATTTAAGGTCTCTGCTGTCTATTATTATCTTGACAAAGTCAGAAGTACAAGGAAGTCTTTCAGAGCCCTGGAGATGAAGCCTTCCCCTGCCCTGTATGTTGACTATTCCACATATAACTTTTATTGGGCACCCTGTTTAATGACTCTTGGACTTCTAGAGCAGGAAGAGGGTTTGGAGATAAGAAAGTCCAGAACAGCATGTCACAGACTGCGTTTAGAATTCTCACAATTCTCATACTCAGAGAAAAAGGGGTGTTGAGCACAGACTCTAAAGTCAGAGTCTATTATGGTTTGGATCTTAAATGTCACCTAGAGGTTCACGTGTTAAAGGCTTGGTTGCTAGCCTATGGCACCGTGGGGAGGTGGTGACACCTTTAGTAGGTGTGGCCTACTGGGAGGAACTAAGGTTGCGAGGCTGTGCCCTTGAAGAGGACATAGGGACCCAGGCCCCTTCTGCTCTCTCTTTGCTTCCTGGCCACCATGAAATGAGAAGCTTTGCTCCACCACCCACTTCCTGCCAGGATGTACTGCCTCGCCCCAGATCCCACAACAACAGAGCCAAGCGACCATGGATTGAGACCTCTGAAACAGTGAGCCAAAATAAATCTTTCCTCCTTTTAAGTTGATGACTTCAGGTACTGTGTTGCAGTGATAGAAAGCTAACACAGAGCCTAAGGGGGAAACCAGGTTTCCTAACACTTAGAGCTGTGCTCTTTCTAATGCATCCTTGTGCCCCTTTGATTGGGAAGGGTATGTATCTGAATTAATGCCAGGATATAGGTTGCTGACTGCTTTTATCTGCCTAGTAGAGTATTTGGCAAAGCCATTTGGTCAACTCAACCAGAGTGAAACCAAAGCTTGCATCTACTACTTGACAGTATTGGAATCTTAGGCAGTCGTGTGAGCTCACTTGACTCAGGTTCTCCTTTTATAAATTAGTTACTTCATACATTTATAAGAGAATTATAACAATGTTTGGTAGTATAGAATGAGTTAACATAAAATAAAAATGCAAAATAAAACATTGCCTAAAATATGAGACGAGGTAAGGATATTTTCATTTTCTTATATCAGATTATTAGTTATTCTCTCTCTGTCATCCTCTCTTCTCACCCTTCATAACTTTCCCTGTTTTTACAAAAATGTTTTCCATCAATTATC
Organism: Glis glis; assembly: GCA_004027185.1. Lineage (NCBI taxonomy): Eukaryota > Metazoa > Chordata > Mammalia > Rodentia > Gliridae > Glis > Glis glis. The sequence goes on from PVJS01004711.1 coordinate 50,688, forward strand.
TTCCAGGCTTCAAACCTCTGCACTGATAGCACGAATGCCTATTACCCTTCACACCTCACGCTCAGTTGGCTGCTCAGTCCTGCAATTTGTACTGTCAGAATTGTCTATCACAACTTCCTTCCTGCCCACCCCCAAATCACCATTAGTTCAATGGAAATTCCCATTTAAAGTTAGTAGTTGAGTACAGGGGGGTTAAGGCCAAGAGCTGGGATAAGGAGGTCCAAATAGATCATGAAACAGATGTGAATCAGGAGCCAGAGTGCAACCCAATGATGAATGGACAGATAGAATGATGCACTCGAGGAAGGGGGGACAGAAGGGCCCATGGGAGGGTCTCTGCTGAATCCCAGAGAAAGAGAGCTCACTGCAAGTATGGATGACCTCCATTTAAAGGACCAAGACCAAAGCAGAGCAAACTGAAGGATCTTTGAAGGTCAGAACTCTGAGAATCTTGTTAACCTTGTCCATGTTCCTGAAGGAGAGTGGGAATAAATACAACAACTACTGAATGCACTGGATTTACGAGAACAGCTACCTTCCCCCTATTCCTTCATCCACCCATTCAATAAACATTCATTTTGTTGTGCCAGCATTAATTTGGAGTGTTAAAAATAATGATGAAGAAACATGAGGCAACAGAGATCCCTTTCTTCTTCACCTTACTTGTAATGTATTTATTCCATTTCAGCTCCTAGTCTTCTCCTGCATGTTTTGAGTTGTCAGAAAAGATGATCTTGTGGTTGCCTGTGGACTTATCCTGCTGTCTTATGTGTAGGGATAGGACTCAGGAGTAGGGTATGGTGAGTGCCACAAAAACCTAAAGACAGGGCAACTTCCAGACCTCTAGGGTAATATCAGATAAACTCGGCTGACTCTTAACATTTCTGGGGTGTAGGCTCCAAAAGCCCCTTTTGATTTAATGAAATCTCTCTGTATCTGTCATGCTTTCTGAATCTCTGGGGACTGTAGTATGGATAAAAAAGAAATAGAAGTCAGGATATTCTTTCAGAAGCCAGTGTGGCCCTAAGTTGTTGAAGACCTACATAACTGATGGAACTTTTCTTTTTCTTCAAGACCATTTGCTTTCACCAGCACATATGACTTAACTCTTCAGTAAAGTGGAAGGACATCACCTCCTGCTAACTCTACCTCCTCAGGGCTTCCCTCCTTCAAAGAGCATATCAAGCTCCAATTCTTGATGAAGTCTTCCTTGACCATCCCACTCTTTAGTGAGCTCATGTTTGTCCAAACTCCTAGAGTATTTGTTTATTTTCTAATTGTCAATAGTTAATATTTATTGAGGACTGTCTTGGTCAACATTCTCACTGATGTAATGCAAAACAACTGACCATACAATTCAGAGGAAGGAAGCTTTATTTGCTCAGTTTTTTGGTCCATGTAAGGCCTGGTCTGCAAAAGTAAGGGCATGGCAGCAGGAAGCAGAGAGAGAGAGAGAGAGTGAGCGCAAGGCTTTGCCCTCACATCATTGAAGCCAGAAGCAAGAGAGAGCAAACAAGCAAGAGTATTCAAAGACAAAAGCATAATCCCTAAGACCACACCCCCAGGGACCCATCTTCTCCAGCCACACCCTGCCTGCCTATGTTACCACCCAGTAAATCCATTACAATGGGTTTATGCACTGATGAGATTACAACCATCATAACTTAATTATATCAGCTCTGAACATTCATATATTAGCTCTTCAGGGGACAGTCTATATCTAACCATAATAAGTACTTATATGAGGTATTTCATTTATAATCTATGTACATTAGCTGCTCAAATTTTCACCACCACACTGTGAGGTGGATACTATTTTTATTTGTTTTGGTTCTGGAGATTGAACCCAGAGGTGTCCTACCTCTGAGCTACACCCCAACCCCTATTTCTATTTTTATTTTGAAACAGGGTCTCACTAAGTTGTTGAGGATCTCACTACATTGTCAGGTTGGCCTCAAACCCGCCTTCCTCCTGTTTCAGCCTCCCAAGTCCTGGGATTACAAGGTATGTGCCACTGTGTCCAACTGAGGTGGATACTCTTATTGTTCTCATTTTACAAATGAAGAAACTGGCTCCCAATCTGAGGTTGTCAGCCACAGCATGCTGCCTTGCCTTTCACTAGAAGAAAATTTAAGAAAAATCCTACTAACCTGCATGTCGGAAGCCTTCTTAGTCATCAGCTTTAAGGTCACTTCTGTTTGGCTTGAGAGGGGCACAAAATGCCCACCCAAGTGGGGATTTGTTTGCACACAGACAAATCTCCAAGGACCAAATGTAACTGATCCTCAGAGATTCTGACAACTTCCTTATTTCCCTGAATTTTACCCATTACTTCCCTGATTCATCTGTGGTTACCTTGATGTTTTTCCCTGACTCATCCCATATAACCCTCATGTTAATAATGCAGATGACTGCTTATCAGTTTGGAGGGTTTTTTAATTTATGTATAGTCATGTTACAAATTCATGTATGCTATGCTTAGTTGTAAAAAGAAAACCTAGCTTTTGCTTCCTACTCATTTGACAAAATTTTTAAGTTATACTTGCCTGTATATATTATCTCAGTAACCTAATATAATGAATCTATTTCTTTTTTTTTTTTTTGCGGTACCATGGGTTGAACCCCAGGGGCATTCTACTTCTGAGCTACACCCCCAGCCCTATTTTTTATTCTTTATTTTGAAGTAGGGTCTCACTAAGTTGCAGAGGCCTCACTAAGTAGCTGAGGCTAGCTATGAACCAGGATCCTCCTGTCTCAGCCTCCCAAGTACTGGGATTACAAGCGTGTGCCACCATGCCCCAGCTAATCTATCTCTTTTCAGTCTAAAAAAGTGTTTGGGCTCCATCTTCTCCCTCTGTATTCTTCAATTTATGCTTGGCAATGTGGAGGAGTTGGGGCTGAGGCTATGGAAGATTAGATGGGGAGTGGGGCAAAAATGGATCTCGCCCCTCTTGGTCCTCTCTGGATCCTCCCAGGTCAGTGCTCTGGAGCAATTGATGTAGTTTGCTGCCTAGAATGGAAAAAAACTTTGAGGTAATTGATTTGGGCAAGGATTTGATTTTTTTTTTTTTGGCACCCAGTGCTAGATTCTTTGGTCCTGATCAGTTTTTTTCTCCATTTGCAAATTCTCACAAGTAGAACCTTCTTTGTCTTCAGCCCAGGCTCCTATTGGGCTGTGTCTCTCCATAACTCTGTACCTTCTCACTAAGCATTCAGAAAATGTCAAATTGTCAAATTGCATGATTTCCCTGCACAGACCATGGAGAAGTCAGCAGCCCAATCTCAGGCTCATATCAACCACCTTCTGCAATTAACCCTGAATTAATAGCCCTAGACCAAGTGGATGATTCTCCTAGAGGCAGTTCTGCCCCTCTTCTTACAACATCCCCCAAAAGAAGGGCTGCATAGTCTCCCTTTGCTTCTCATCTGATAGGGGCTTTTCTACAGTAGAAGGGTACAGAGAGAGGAAATAGCATACCATTAGAGAGAGTAAATTAGGAAGTATTTTAAATGCAAATTGAAATCATACTATAGCACACATCCTCTCCAGTATTCATTTGGCATCTATTAGGATGGCATACACTTCTTGGAATTCAGTGAGCACATAGCCTGGACACTAATTTATTAGATGGGATCAGTCAAAATAATCCCATTATTCAGAATTCAAGATAAGTAGCATTATAGACATTTCTTTTAGTTATTTCTTTTAACTTGATCACCAAAATTCCATATGAGAAATGTTAATTCTACATAAAAAGTGGCATAGGGTCCTTAATTTAAAACATAGGCTTGTATAGCTTTTGAAAAAATGAAAGGAATGGGAATAAAAGAGCTGATTGCCTATGACCCAAGTAAATATTCTTGGTGGTGGTGGTGGTGGTGGTGGTAGAGAAGGTGGAGGAGGAGGAGGAGGAAGAGAAATTTAAAATTTCCAAAAAAGGGTTTTGAGACAGCTAGTCTAATCTGAGAAAAGAAATGATCAGAAGGAAAGAATGTGTAGAAGTAAGAGAACTGGTCTCCCTTGTACAAGATTTGTGATGAAAAACCTAGAAGACCCAATTATTATGATTTAAGGATATTGCTACAAATAGGCACAGGCCAGGCATAAAAATGTTGGTAGTGATGTATAGCATCTGACCACCATCAATGAGATGCATTAAATAATGAAAAGTAACCAAGGAATTTTTCTGCAGCTGCAGGCCAATATAAATTTTTAACTCTGCTAAGCTCTTTTCTAAAAACAAGACAAAATAAAGCATGGGGGAAAAAAAACCCTTCAGTAAACTCCATAATCTTGACTGGTTGTTAATTTCAAGGACAACTGTGCTCAAAATCACTGCCCGGCTCCTTGCTTTCACTCTGGATTTAAGTCCACCATTACAGCCTGTGATTTGCCAACAACCTCTCAGCCATGAAGTTCTGCCGTCTACTTTCATATGGGGCTCCCCCAAATAGAGGAGGCATGCACTGCTGTGCATGCGCCTAAGATAAGCCAGTCTACCCTTTAAGGGGACATTGAAGAGTAACTTCTAAATACTGCATTCAGTCCCAGATGCCTTCTAGTTGCCGTCAGCTATGAAGGAAACTCACCTTCAGTTCATCAGGCTTTGATGGACTGGAAGTTCACAAAAGCCTACTTTGCTTTAGAAGCTGTCATAAGAGGAAGTGGTTCAGGAAAGTAGAGGAACTTCTCTTCCTCCTCATCCTGAAGCCAAAAAATAAAGATGAAAAGGAAATAGGTCAAGGCAGGAAAAAGTGATCGAGGATTATGTTTTAAAGAGAACAAGGATTTCACTGGAAAATTATCTGTGTGATTAATGTTTTGGGTTGTGTTCATTATTTACTTACTTCATTTTAAATTATTGGAATAGTCCAAAACAAAACATATAAGGCCCATTTTACATGAACAAGACTGAAAAATGATATGGTTCTTCCTGCAATGCTCCTTCTGTTACTTTCTAGAAAGTGCCCCCTCTAGGTAACCACTCTTCTCATTTCTCATGTTTTCCATTAATAAGTTTTATATAAATGAATCACACAGTAAGTCAAAGTGGAGTGAATTTAACTCTATTATTTGTCTTTAAGACTGTGTTGTCTATTTAGATATTTTGGAATTATACCTAAGTTTCAAAATCAATGTATAAAGTTTCTACAAAACAGCATGCTGGGATTTTTTAAATTAAAAGTTTGCTGAATCAAATTGATGCTGTGATAATATTGATTCCTCTAAACTACTTGATGTCCATAAATTTCTCTCAGCAATATTTTGTAGCCTTCAGTGTAGAGATGTAATATCTTTCACTACATTTTCTTCTAGGATTTAATTTTTTACATTATAGCAAATGGTTTTGTTTTCAAAATCTATTTTTTCCAATTGCTTATTTCTAGTATATAGAAACATAGGTTTTATTGGTTTTGTGGCCTATAACATTATGAAATTCACTTATTATTATAGCTTGGTAGAGGAATTAGTTTTAATTATTTTAAACATATACAACTATGTAGACTGCAGACAAATACAGTTTTAATTCATCCTTTTAATCTATATGTCTATTATTTCTTTCACTTGTTTTATTAAACTGGCTGGGGCCTCCAGGCCAATGTGAATAAAACTGATAAAATTTGACACCCTTTCCTTGTTCAAGTGTTCAGTATTTCCTCATTAAGTATGACAGTAGCAATAGATTTTGGACAGTTATGCTTTATCAGAATAAGCATTCCCAGCCAGTTATACTTAACTGGGACTTTTTAATCATAAATGAGTTTTTTTTTTGTTAAATTAGAGTTTTTAATCACAAACGAGTGTTGATTTTTGTTAAATAAATCATCTGCATCTTTTGAAGTGAACATTTATTTTCATTTTTTTGCAGTGGATGTGTATATATATATATATATATATATATATATATGGGGGGGTTATGATATAAGACACAATTGATTTCAGAAGGTTACAAAGAAAACACTTGCAAAATACAAAACAAAAATGCCATGCATTAATGGAATAAATATCACTTGATCAGGAGGTATTTTCCCTCATATATATATAGCTAGATTCAACATAGTAATATTTTAGGGATGTTTTTATCTATGATCATAAAGTTATTGGACAATAATTTCCTTTTCTTGTAATACTCTAGTTAGGCTTTAGTATAAGAGTTATGTTGGCCTCTTAGCTAGAAAGTATTTCTATTTCTATCTCTGAAAATGTTTATTGGCAAAATATTACTGTTATTAATTTTCTTAAATGTTAGAGATTTCACTAACAAAGTCTCTGGTACTGAAGTTTTCTTTAATGAAATATATGTTAATTATAAATGAAGTACTTTTACAACATGAGACTATTCAAATTTTGTTTCTTTTTGTGTTGGTTTAGTAAGGTGAATGCCAAAGAATTTTTTTTTATCATATTGCTGAGTTTATTGCATGAAGTAGTTTACTTTGATTACTGTTCCATAAATGATTTTTAAAAAATTATATTCTGTTTGTGAAGTGTTCTGTTAATGTCGATTAGGTCAATTTAATACAAAACATTGCTCCAATTCTTACCAATATTTTTGTCTATTAACTATTGAAATAAAGAGTGTTTCACTGGGGATGGTGGTACCTGTAATCCTAGTTCTTGGGAAGCTGAAACAGGATTTCATGTTCCAGGCCAGCCTGAGCAATTTAGCAAAACCAGAATTTCACTAAGCTCAGTGGTAGAACACTCCTAAGGGTATAGCTCAGTGGTAGGACACTCCTAGTTTCAATTCCCAGTAACAACAACAAAAAATGTTTCAAGTAGGACTATGGATTTGAACATTTCTCTTTCAATTCTGCCAGCTAATTATTTATTTTTAATGAGTGTGTTATTTGGTACATATACATTTTTGTATTTTCTTGGTATATTTTTGTTTTGTCATTATAAATGTTACCTATTTTTATGATAATGTTGCTCATCTTGAAGTCTGTTTTGCCTGATATTAATATAGCAACTGTCTGGGCATGGTGGCTAATTCTGTGAAGTAGTTATAAAAGATAAAGGGAATGGGGCTGCCTATGTATGGATATTTAGTGTAACAACATAAAATCTTAAAGTAGTATCTGTATGACTACAATGAAAACCCAGTGTTAAAAAATTGGTGGAATGGAAATCAGAAATAATTTAGCATGATCATTGATAAAAACTAACAAATGTGTTAATCCACTACAGAGGAATAGGTAGGAAAATAGATAGATGATTATTAATAGAGAAACCTGGAGAAATATTTGGAAAGAGTTTTTACCAAATAAATTTCAGTGGAATTGCCAATATTTTGTTTTTTTAAAACAGGGCTTAAAGTTATTTTGTTCCAATATCTCTTCCTTGATTTGAAAATTGGGCAGTCCAATTCTGAGCTGAACTGTGTTTCCTCAAAAATTATATCTTGAAATCTTAACCCCTAGGTACCTCAGAATGTGACTATCATTGGAGATAAGGTCTTTGAAGGTTATTTACCTAAAATGAGATCTTTTAGAGTAGGCTTTAATCCCATCTGACTCATATCCTCAAAAGAAAAGGAAATTTGGACACAAAGGTCTTCACAAAGCCAGATAAGGGTGGCCATATACCCAGAAAAGACCCTGTGAAGACACAGTTCTGAAAAGGCAGCCATCAGCAAGTCAAAGAGAGAAGTTCAGGGAAAAGCCAACCCAAAGTGCATCTTAATCTTACATTCCTAGCCCCAGACAGTGAGACATAAATTTTTGTTTAACCCACCTAGTTTTTGTATTTGTTATGTCAGCCCTTCCAAACTTATACATAAACTAAGAGTAAAAATTATCATGCCTCATTCCATCTAAAACCATAGGAATTATAGAATTTAAACAGTCTGTAATTGTCCTTTAAAGTTGGTTGGTAATGGCAAAGTGTTCATCAGAATGTCTTATGCTTATATCCCATACCAGGTGTCCCCAAGGCCAGGGGGAGGACAGCTAACATCATCTTTGAATCACATGGAGCATAATTTGTTCCAGTTTCAGAGTCAAGAATGTAAGGGCATCATCCTCTTAGAAATAAAAATAGCAGTTGCAGGCCAACTAGGATAGAACATGGCTTTATGCTATCAGTGTTTACACAAACTAAGAACAAAATGCATTTGTCCAGTACAAGTCAAAACTGCCCTACCGTTTTTAATTCACTCATACAGATACAATTATGCATTGGCTATCACATGATCAGCCCAATTTCATCATCTTTGCTACAATCATAATATTCTTGTGTTTAAAGTTCTGACTTTATCTAGTTATAAAACTATTTCCAAAGACTCAATGAAAAGAAGTCTGTCTAGATTCCTCTGTAAGTAGTAGTCAGGCAAAATAATACACAAATACCCATTTTAATTGCAGCAATACTAGGAAATATTCAAAAATCATATTACAGAAACCAAGGATTAAAAAATAATTTTTGTAACCTAAGTAGAAATTCTGAGTTTAATTTTATATATTGAAGATTTCTTTTCATACTTTAGGTTACATATTTTTTGTGTCTGATATTTTTGGCATTAAAGTGAAGCCGGGCATGGTGGTGCACACTTGTAATCCCAGTACTTGGGAGGTGGAGACCGGAGGATCCGGGTTCGCGGCCAGCCTCAGCTACTTAGTGAGGCCCTCCGTAACTTCGTGAGACCTGGCTTCAAAATAAAGGATAAAAAGTAGGGCCAGGGGTGTAGCTCAGAGGTAAAATGCCCCTGGGTTCAATCCCTGGTACCGCAAAAAAAAAAAGTGATATGTAATATCAATATAAATATATATATATGCCTTTTATGCTTGTATTCTTAAATTTTGAGCTGTTATTTTATTAAAAGTAGACACAATAAACCCCTTTGCATTGTCTTTCACCCATAGCAAAGGCTCAAAGGAAAGTTAATTTTTTAAAGAAATGAATGTTGTTTCTTCAAATGGTTAACTATTTCTTCAATATTAAAGGGTATGTGTTCATTTACATATCAAGAAAAATTTTCATTGATTTGGAATATATCCCATTACAAGATATTTTATGGACTTTATACCACACAATAAATTTCATTTACTCTGGTCTAAGACAATTTCCACAATTGTGGAAATACCAGGCTCTGGAAACATACAAACCTGAGTTAAATTACTTCCTTTCCCCTACAGCAACTAGATGACCTTAAATATGTATTCAATTGCTCCAAGTCTGTTTCTCTACTTTTACAATGGAGATGATATTTACAAGGTCATTTTGACATTATGCATAGTGAACAACACATAGTTCTTGCCAACAAACAGATTTTTCTTTCTAACTTTTCACATCCTGGGGAATCATCCACTTACACATCTATTTGCCTTCTATATGGCTTTAATTCATTCCTAAATTTCTTATATTGAAAATTTTCTGATACATCTTTGACAACTAATTCATTATACACTTACCAACTTAGTCCTGCACCTCAATGTATAAAAGTACACAATTTGCACTTGACAAAAATACCCATTTATTTTCCTAATTAAAAACTTTCCTTCAATTTTTCACCACTGCTTATACATGGTACTAGTGTAGAACACATTGCTTTTCATCATAAAAAGTTGAAATATGAAATCCTTGGAGAGAAAAAGAGATATGACAGTATTTGAATTAGGTCTTACCAATATTGATCTCAAGATCATATGGGGCGAAATGTCACTGCTCTGCACATGACACTTCTTACAACACTCCAGAGCTGGGAAGAGCCATTGAGGTAAGTCTCCTCCAGAAAGAAACGAACATCATGGGGTAGCACTATGCTCAAAACACATGAAGACAAGGAGAACATAGCAATTACATTCCTCTCTAATAAATTATAGGTGGAACAATTGTAGTTACCCTGGTCCACATGGTCAAATTATGATGAAAAATTCATCTTGGATTTTTCAGATAAAGACACTGAATTCACTACACACACATTTTATTACTAAAAACAAAATTATTAAATCTATTAGCAAACAATATCAAACCTATAGAAAAACTTGAAGTACAATCCAGGTGTGGTGGCACAAGTCTGTAATCCCAACTACTGTGGAGGCCCAAGCAGGAAGATAGTAAGTTTGAAGCTAGCTTGGTCAACTTAGCAAGACACTGTTCCAAATTTAAAAAATAAATAAAATGAGAAGGTCTGAGGATGTAGCTGAGTGGTAGAGAGCCTCTGGTTTCAATTCCCAGTACTGGAAAAATGAAAATTCAAGTACAACGAAAGAATTTCTTCCTAAACTTTTAGGAACTATGTTGCTGTCTCGATGTTCATCATTTCCAAATACCTCAGTGTATATTTCCTCAAAAAATGACATTCTACTACATAATGCATTCATCAAAATCAGGAAATTACCATTAATAAATTACTATCTAATCTGGATACCTTATTCAAGTTGGGTCAATTATCCCAGTAAAGCCCCTGGTAGCAGATGGATCCAGTCCAAAATAATATTTTTTCATTTAGTTGCAATGTTTCTGCAATAGTTCCTTAGCTTTTCCTTGATTTTTATGTCATTGACATTTTAAAGATTATAGGACTTTTTTTTTAGTTTGTCTAATATTTTATCAACACTAGTGTCAGGTTATACATCTTTGGCAATAAAAAGAGATGTAGAAGAGATTGCATTTATGAAACAAGAATAGGATGCTATAAAATGTGAGACATTGGAGAATTTGAAATAGATCTTCAAAATTGAAAACATGATAGCAGAATATTTTAAAGCCACCTATAATGACACTTGGAAAAACATCGCTCAGAATGTAGAGCAAGACAGAAAATAAAAATGGAAAAGAGAATGGACAGAAATTCAAAGGTGTAATCCAGGTCACTCAATAAATCAAAGTTTTTCCAGGAAAGAAAAACTACGTACACACACACACAAAATAAATAAATAAATAAAATCGTATATTATAAAGTGAATACTTACGAAAATGTAAGAAGCCGCAAGAGAGGCACTGAGATTTGACAAATAAACTGATCTTCTTAAGCTATGAGAAAACTGAAAGAGTTAGCCATAAGTGCAAAGATAGTGTGCTAAATTAGAAAAAAAGAAAATTTTATTTAAAAAACAGCAAGTAAAGAAGAAAACCATCATCTTAGCTCACTAATAAGGGTAACTATTAATAACAACTTCACACTGGATGTAGTGGCACATTTCTGTAACCCCAGCTCCTTGCAAGGCTGAGGCAGGAACATCACTTGAGCCCAGGAGTTTAAAGCCAGCCACAGCAAGATCCCATCTCAAATAATAATAATAATGACAATAATAATATACTCAAAAGCATAAAAGAAACACTGACTATATTTAACTCCAAATTATGATATAAATCTGTTGGGGAGCAGGGGGAGCAACAGAGGGGATGCCATATAGAAAGAGCTAAACCCTCATTTAACATACAAGCAGGTCAAAATGGTATTTTATGTGCACAGTTTCAGCATGGGGATTCATCTAACATAAGAGGTAGTCAAAATGGTATTTTATGTGCACAGTTTCAGCATGTGGATATTGGTAAATTCCACAAGAAAGAAATGAAGAAGAGGGCCTTGAGGATGTGAGGAAGAGCAGGCCTTCTCTCCCATGGAACATCAACAACTTCACAGAGCATCAGCATCAGACCACCCTGTGACCATGATGGATGAAGACAGAAACAAGACCACTCTAGTCATGTCTGAATGACCAAATATCCCCCTATTGTGTCTATGGTGAGAGATGGCTGCTTCTCTACTAATGACAACACTAGTCATCCTTCTTTCTGGATAGGATTTACTAAGGAAGCCAAGTATAGAACTACCTCTGCTTGCAGACAGCAACCAATCCAATGCAAAGATCCACTTCCTTGAACTTTTCCCCAACATAAGCTCAAATTCTATAATAAAAAGATTTTTTTCTAACACCTTCTTACTGACACTCCCCACCAATCCCCACAGGGTGTGGTCCCCCACACAACCACAGGTTTCTCATGGTGGTGAAGGACCAAAGTGAAGCCATGACAGGCTTTAGTCAAGGCTTTAAGTAAAATAGGCCTAAGTATATGTTTTTCTAGAAGTTAAGTTTCTATAGCCTGTTGCCCCATACCCTGTAGAAACCATTAAGTGTGCTAATCTGATCCTGCCCCTAGGAACCCCTAGAAACAGCCAATCGGTGTCAACCACCCCCGGGTCTGGAATTTGCAGATAATCAGGCGAGGCCACTCTGACCAGAGTCAGCAGGCCCCCCACCCATCCTGGACATTCCTGAGAAAAGTACTGCAGGCCTGACCAATCAGCTTAAATGTCACCATATAGGGTTAATGCTTCCCTAATCATGACCCCTGCCTAAGGCGCAAAAATTAAACCAACCAGGGAATGCCAACAAGCTTATGTTTTCAACTAAACCATCAATGTAAAGGTGGGGTGGGCTGCCTCCTTAAGGGATAAAAGCTTTGTTCTCAGACAGCAAGGGGCTTTTCTCTGTGACCACTGTGTTGGTGCATGTTAGGAGCCCAAGCTCGAGCTTGAATAAAGGACCCTCGTGTGCTTTGCATCAGAATCGGCTCCTGGTGGTCTTTGGTGAGATCACGAACTTGGCAATTCAGTGGTATTAGGCTAAATACCATTTATAGGTATATGAGGAAGGAACCACTGGGTTTTATATAAAATCATTTTTAAGCAATTTTGGACCTGTTGAATTGTGCATACATGTCACTTTGATAAAATGCAAATTAATTTTCAACAAAACCTTTTTGCATACTACTTACCAAAGTGGGAAAGCGCATACATCTTCTGGTTGACTGGAGGATTTCTGAAATTGTTTTAAGAGGTGTTATCTTGATCAGCAAGCAAAATAATTCTCAGGGAATGCCGAAAATAAGTGAAATATCCCCGGTCCATGAAAGGCAACAATTTCCAATACTAACTATGGGCTTCAGCAATAGGAGATGAATAACCAGTAAAACTGAAAATAAGCCTTTTCACTTGTTCTACTCTGTAAAATCCAAATACTAAGGGGAGAGAAAAATGACATCATCAACTGACAAAATTTACATTATTGCTCAAAATGAGCTTGTACATATTCATTAATTATTGATCCATGGGAATAAAGCATTCATTTAAAAAAACTAATTTGAGCCGGGCATGGTGGCGCACGCTTGTAATCCCAGTACTTTGGGAAGCGGAGACCGGAGGATCCAGGTTCGCGGCCAGCCTCAGATCTCTCTCTCTCTCTCTCTCTCTCTCTCTCTCTCCCTCTCTCCTTGTCTCTCTCTCTCTACTTAGTGAGGCCCTCCACAAATTCGTGAGACCCAGTTTCAAAATAAAGTATAAAAAAATAGGGCTAGGGGTGTAGCGTGGAGGTAGAATGCCCCTGGGTTCAATCCCCAGTACTGTGTTACCTCGGCATACTCTGCACCCACCCCAGACCTTGACGTAACCCCAACAGCCTCTGCGCCACCTCGGCGGCCCCTGCACCAGGCCTCGGCGTCACCCTGGCAGCCTCTTCACTAGCCCCAGGCCTCGGCTTCACCTCGGTGGCCTCTGTGCCCACCCCAGGCCTCAGCTTCACCTCAGCAGCCTCTGCACCAGCCCCAGGCCTTGGTATCACCTCGGCGACCTCTGCACCAGGTACCAGACCCTGGTGTTCCCGCGTGTCACCTCAGCAGCCTCTGTGCCTGCCCTGGGTCTCGGCGTCACCTCAGCGACCTCTGTGCCAGAGCCTGGATACCCTCCAGCACCGCCATCCAAGACCCATGCGACTCTCCGGGTTGTCTCTGAGTCAAGACACGCACCCGCGCTGACGCCTTAGATCTAGGAGCACACACTCCCCTTTGCGACCCATGCATGATCCTCTGTGCCGCGCCACAGAGCCTGTGCACCCTTAGGCACCCCTACTCGATATCTGGAGCCCGCACCTCCCACGGGCCCGTTTGAAATCCTCAGCACAGCGCATCAGAGCCCAGGCACCCTCCAGCGACATTGCCCAAGACCCGGAACATGTGTGCATCCCTACGGGCCCGGGCGACCCCCAGCACCTGCGCCTCGGAAACAGGGCACCTTCTGGCACCATCACCCATGCTTCAGTACCCGCACCAAACACCGCGCCTCGAAGTGCTCCTCATGTGACAACACCTGAGCTCCAGACCCTGTGTACCCCTCCACACACAATACCACGCCCCAGCCAACTGGACAAGAGGGATCCACAGCCTGCAGCATACGGACCCAATTGGGACTACAGGAGCCATCAAGAGGTCTCATACACAGAAAGGAAAATGATGCAGAAGCAACAGAAACACAAAATGGAAAACACTGAAAATGCAAGAATGAAGAACAGTGAGGAAACAAGCAACACCCACAATGCATCAACAAGTGAGATAACTGACTCTGACCTGCAGGAAATGCAAGACGGAGAATTCCAAATTTTGATCTTCAGAATGATGAAAGGCCTCAAAGTAAGCATAGAGGAGATGAAGGAGGAAGTTGAGGCTCTAAGGAAGAGTCAGAAAGAAACTCTGAACGAAATGAAGGAATCCATAAATGAATTAAAGACTGCAATAGAAACCAATGCTAGTAGGCTCGACCACATGGAAAATAGGGTATCACTACTGGAAGACAGCTCATTCAAAACTGAAACACAGTCAATGATATACAGAAGATATTACAACAACACACCCCGACCATTCAAGAAATACAAGACAATGCAAGGCGTCCTAATCTAAGGATAAAAGGCATTGAAGAAGGTTTAGAAGCACAGACCAAGAGTATAAGAAACCTCTTCAAAGAAATAATTTCAGAGAATTTTCTGAACATAGAGAAAGATTTGGACATACACATACAGGAGACATATAGAACACCATTAAGACAGGACCAAAGAAGGACCTCCCCTCGCCACGTAATAATTAAAATGACTAACATAGAGGCCAAAGAAAGAATCCTAAAAGCAGTAAGAACAAAAGAACGTGTGAAAAACAGGGGCAAAACAATAAAAATCACCCCAGACTTCTCAACTCAAGTCAGGAATGCCAGGAGGGATTGGTACAAAGTACTCCGGACCCTGGAAGAAAACAACTTCCAACCAAGACTGAAATATCCAGCAAAGCTATCATTTGAAATTGATGGAGAAATAAAAATGTTCCATGATAAACAAACATTTAAAGAATTCATGAGGACCTAGCCAACACTAGAGAAAATCCTGAAAGAAATAAACCACAAACAAGGAAAAACAAGCAATCTTCAGAACCACAGGAGAGGTGAACTCCACCAGATAGGCAACTAAACAAGGAGATTTGTCACCACAGCAAATAGAAAATAAAACTCAAAAATGATAGGAAACAAAAATCATACCTCTATAATAACATTGAATGTCAAAGGACTCAACTCCCCAATTAAAAGGCACAGACTGGCCAGGCATGGTGGTGCACGCTTGTAATCCCAGTACTTTGGGAGGCGGAGATAGGAGGATCCGGGTTCGCGGCCAGCCTCAGCTCTCTCTCTCTATCTCTCTTTCTACTTAGTGAGGCTCTCCGCAACTTCGTGAGACCCGGTTTCAAAATAAAGTATAAAAAATAGGGCCGGGGGTGTACCGTGGAGGTAGAACGCCCCTGTGTTCAATCCCCGGTACCGCAAAAAAATTAATTAATTAATTAATAAAATAATAAAAAAATAAAAGGCACAGACTGGCAATGTGGATCAAAAAGCATAACCCAACTATAGGCTGTCTACAAGAAACTCACCTTCTAGCCAAAGACACTCATATGTTAAAGGTAAAAGGATGGAAAAAGATATACCATTCAAACGGAGATCGAAAACAAGAAGAGGCATCAACACTTATATCAGACAAAACAGACTTTAAGCTAAAGCACATCAGAAGAGACAAAGAGGGTCACTTCTTATTAATAAAAGAAACAATCCAACAAGAAGATATAAAAATAGTAAACCTTTACGCCCCAAATGTGGGTGCACCCACATTCATAAAACAGCCTTCGGGATATCAGGTCCCAAATACACCCAAACACAATAATATTGGGAGAGTTCAACACACCACTCACGCCACTAGATCGATCCTCCGGACAAAAGATGAATAAAGATTGCTCAGACATAAAGAAAACTATAGACCAAATGGATGAAATAGACACATAGAGATTATTTCAACCAACAACACCTGAATACACATTTTTCTCAGCTGCCCACAGAACATTCTCCAAAATAGACCACTTACTGGGTCACAAAGCAAGCACCAGCAAATTCAAAAGATGTGATATAATTTCCTGCATCTTCTCAGATCACATGGATTAAAACTGGAAATTAACAACACAAAGACAAAAAGTAATCACATAAGTACATGGAGACTGAACGATACACTCCTGAAAGAGGACTGGATCAGGAAAGAAATAAGGGGAGAAATAAAAAAAATCCTGGAATTAAATGAAAATAGAGACACGACATATCAAAATCTGTGGGACACCTTGAAAGCAGTGTTAAGAGGAAAATTTATAGCACTGAGTGCCCACATAAGAAAAAAAGAAAACATCCAAATAAATAACCTAATGACACACCTCAAGGATCTTGAAAAACAGGAAGAGTCGCAGTCCAAAGCCAGTAGAAGGCAGGAGACAACTAAGATCAGAGCAGAAAGTAATGAAATAGAAAATTAAAAAAAACAATACAAAGAATCAACAAAACAAGAAGTTGGTTCTTCAAGAAGATTAACAAGATTGACAAACCACTAGCTAACCTAACCAAAAGAAGGAGAGAATCAACGCAAATTACCAAAATCAGAAATGAAAAAGGGGATATCACCACAGATAGTGGAGAAATCCAGAGGATCATAAGAAGCTACTTTGAAACTTATATTCCAATAAAATGGAAAACATGGAAGAGGTCGAAAGATTTCTAGACACATACAACCTACCCAAATTGAACCAAGAGGATACAGAAAAACTGAATCAACCAATAGCAAGCACAGAGATAGAAACAGCAATAAAAAGTCTTCCCTCAAAGAAAAGCCCAGGTCCAGATGGTTTTCCAGCCGAATTTTACAAA
>PVJS01004712.1:0-67690 GCA_004027185.1 Glis glis
AACCTGGATCCTCTAGTCTCCGCCTCCCAAGTACTGGGATTACAAGCGTGCACCACCACGCCCGGCCCTCTATTCTTCTTTCCTAATATGATCTTTCATTCATCCCTTTCTCTCTCCACTTTTTTTTTTTTTTGTGGTACTTGGGATTGAACCCAGGGGCATTCTACCTCCGAGCTACATCCCCAGCCCTATATTTTGATTCTTTATTTTGAAACAGGGTCTCACTAAGTTGTGGAGGGCCTAAGTAGCTGAGGCTGGCCGCGAACCCGGATCCTCCTGTTGCAGCCTCCCAAGTACTGGGATTACAAGTGTGCGCCACCACGCCTGGATCTCCCTCCACTTTATAATGCTCCTCTTGTTGCTGTGTTCTTTCCTCTTTTTTGAGTTCTCTTCTCACATGCCTTTCCTAATAGATGCATTTTTTTGTCTTTTTTTAACTTTTTATGTTCATTTATTGGTGCATTGTAAATCATAATTATACATTTTGATATATGTCAGGGTATGAACATCATACATGCACACATTGCACATTTAGCCCTCCCTCCAATCCCACCCTATTCCCTCCCCCTTCCCTCCCTTTCATGCTCCAGATAGTGGAGGGAAACACACTATAGCACATGATGTACATACACAAACCTATAAGACTTAATAGATGCATTTTAATACCTCTTTTCTGCACTACTACAAATGGGTTCCCGGTCTAACAGTATGTATTAAATTAATAAGCAGACACATTTATTCATCCTGAATGTACTGGTGCCTCACCCCCTTGGGGGTTTGCTATGCTCCAAGTCTCTATTCATCCTCACTAAACAGGGAACAGCTTCAAGAAATGGCATTGAATCTTAAGCCACATTCAGACTCCTGGTCTCAAATCATGTTCCTTCAGTTCGGCCCTGTCAGAGGCTTGGATGAATCTTGCACGCACACAAGATCCTTGGGATCCTCCTTAAGAGGAAGGCGATGGGAATCTGGGTCTGAGTGGGTGCTAGCTCATTGCTCATACATTGAGATTTCCTCATGTAAGAAAAGGGGACGGGCACAGTTAAAACAGAACACGGCTGAGCTCCCTCCTTGAGCTTCAAGGCTGTCTTCTTCATTTGGCTTCCCATTAATTCAGTTTTTAAAGAGCTGGAGTATTTGTATAACCTTCACTATTTTATAAAATGTTCATTATAGGAAAAAATAGATGAAGAAGAAAAATGCAAGGAAAGAAGGGGAGTGACAAAGAAAGTTTTATAGTTTGAATCTGGAATGTCCCTCAGAGGCTCATGTGTTGAAGACTTGGTTTCCAGCTGATGGGGCTCTGGGGGGATGTGGGAAACTTTAGCAGGTGAGGCCTAGTGGGAAGAGGTGGGTCACTGGGGGCATGCCTTTAAAGGGTTTTATTGTTTCTGCACTTACACGTGCTCGCTCACTCTCTCTCTCTCTCTGTTTCATGGCCACCATGAGGTGAGCATCTTCCTCCACTGCATGCTCCTGCTACCAGGATGTTCTTTCTGCTTCACCTCTGGCCCAAAAGCAATGAAGCCAGCAGACCATGGACTGGGACATCTGAAACCATGAGCCAAAGTACACCTTTACTTCTCTAAGTTGATTTTCTCAGGTATTTTGTCATGGCAACAGAAAGTTGACTAACACAGGAAGGAAATAAGAAAGCAAAAGGGAAGGAAGGAAGGGAGAGAGAAAGGGAGGCAAATGAACGAATTGATTACCCCATATCTCCTCACTCAGATTTCTACTATAAATATTTTAGTAAATATACTCACATTTGTAAACAATGCAAATATATGTGTGCATATTATATGCATGCCATTAAGTGGGGTCATACTCTTAGTAGCCTATTTTAAGCTCAAAGGTGCTGTGGAATAAGAGTCTGTGTACGGGAAGTCCATTTGAAGAGACAACATGGGAAACAGGACATTTAGTGAACTGCTCCTTGCTTGGCTGCTTCATCTGTAGCACCTCATTTAAACATCACACCAACCCAGAAAGGACTCTAGAGGTGAGGAAATGAAATCTCAGACAAATTAAGTGTCTTGCCTAGATTCACAGCCAGTCATGGGTGCAGTCAAGACCTGGACCAGAAGGTAAAGTATGACTATGGGCATCCCTTTCAGGCTCAAGTGTGCACACGCAAAAGCTGCAGAAATCTCAGGTAATGAAAGATAGACTGTAGGTATAATATGTGCTTTCTCTCATTTTTACTATCCCCCAGCCATAGATAAGTGAATTAGGAAGAACATAGCAATATAATCTGAAGTTCAATTACTAGTGTTTCTTTAAAATAAATTAAGCAGTCCAACTGCAGGAACATGGAAAGGCATTTTCACACGCCTACAAATATCAAAGTTCCTGAGCTCAGGACTGAATTTGTAGCGATGCGATGCACTCCACAGCAACAAAATGCCTGAGATTAGAAATGCCAGCACAGAAGTAAAGGGAAAATTGGCTGTGTAGCTAAGAATCACATTCCTTCTGTACATTTTACTTGAAGCCGCAGTGGACCCCAGTGACAGTGGAAGGGCCCGATTCCAGTCTGGCTGGGAAGATGTGCCAATTGGTATCAGTCTGTCAAATCTGTCTTATATAAGCCTGGAGAGCAGCCGAGCAAGGAGGAGGTGTGCATGTGCCTGTGTGCATCTGGGGGGTCACCTCCAGGAACATCTGCCGCTGATGTTCCACAACAAGCATGATAGGGATGAGAGGAACGCAGGACCTGGCACCATTTTTGCTATTCAATGGGACCAATTTGCATTGTAGATGCCACATTTCTCTGAGGCCCAAGGGACACGTGGCCTTTACAGCCCAATTTCGCTCTGCTGTGCTCAGTTCAGAACTAGAGTTGCATGGAATTTAATGCCTCGGCATGAGGCACAGGGTATGTGCATGCACCTGTAAGTGCCGGAGCAGCCATGGGGCCAGGGACAGGGGAGGACAAGCTCTAAACAGCCTGCAGCCCAGGAAACAAGCTGTCACCTGCATGGTAGGGCAGCAACACCAGTCAGTGTGGGCTCATGGGGCCCTTCTAGAAACGCATAACATTCTCTCTGCTTAGGAAACGTCCTTCAGGAAAGTTATGCTGATGATCCAATCCTCACTACAAGGTGAAGCCAATGAGATTCCATTAGGAAGACCAGTACAAAAGCACTATTTGAGTGTTTATTGCAAAATTCTTCCATGCTATGGGCTGTAACCAATCTATAATACCTGAATTACTTAAGGTCAGAGGAACATACTCTATTAGTTCATTCTCTGTTGCTTGAACAAAATACCCGAGGCTGAGCACTTTATAAATAAGAGCTTTATTTAACTCACAGTTTTGGAGGCTAAAAATCTACAATTGGGTGACCCCACTACCTCCGGGCTGCTTCACAGCATGGTACAAAAGGGAGAAGGGAACAGCTGCATGCAGAAGGGGCCAGGTGTGTGGAAAAGCCTCACCTTCTAACAACCCAGTCTCTCTGTGAGACCTGCATGAATCCCTCTCAAGGGCTGCACCCTCAGTGGCCTAGCCACTTTCCACTAGGCCCCATTTCTTACAGGCCCTATCATTTCTCAACATCGTCATATCAGGGACTAAGCTTCCAAAGTATGAACCTTTGGGGGACACACTCAAACTACAACAGATACATTGCTGCTTCCTCATCTAGAGAAGGGACATTTCCCCATTCCTCCTCACTCTGAAAGTCAGAAGACTGTACCTATCTTCTGTTTGTGGCACTGCTCAACAGCACAGCAGGTTGTGTGCACCGTAAACATACCAGGTTTGACATTAACAATGCCTCAGCATTTGGAATCCACTGGATCTCTTTTTAGGGATACATCTTTCCAATTGAAAGGACACCTTCTAAGTGCCAGGAATTTGCCTCACACTGGAGGTAGGGTAAAGACAAACACACAGAACCCATGCCCAAGGAGTTTACCCTACGTTATGAGATAGAGACACACAAAGATAAACTGTGTGTGTGTATTCATTAAAATCTCAGAAGAGAGAAGAAAGATATGATTAGGGTACTTTAAGGGCTAAAAGAATGCTTCCTTAAAGAGATCCATCTAGCTATCCCTGAGGGATGAGAAAGAATAGTCAAGTAGTCAAGGAGGAAAAGGAAGGAAAGCTATTATAAGCGAAAAGTAACAAGAGCAAAGACATAGACATGTGGGACAGGTAATAAGTAAGGAAAGTCACAGGTAATTCTTTCTTCCTGGAGTATTAAATACCAGCAGGGAGTGGTGGGAAATGGGGATGAGAAGTGGGAAGGAGGGGTCAGGACACAGAAAGCTTTATGTGCTATATCAAGCAGCTTAGACGTGAAACATTCAAGGGCTATGCTAAGAGTTTGTGTTTTACATAAATGCTCCTGTCATTGTGTGGAGGATTTAAGGATGCAAGGTTAGGGTTAGGAAAGACAAGATGGGAGGCAAGACAGGACCAGAGGGAGATGAGACACTAAATCATTGCAATAGTTAAGGCATGAGATAGTGAGGAATACAATTATGTCCTTGGTGATAGAAATATCAATAGGTTGAGAAGGAGACAATATCAAATTGGAAGGACTTGTTAAGAAATAAGACATTAGAAGGTCTTAGGTTTCCAGCCTGTGTTATATAGAACAGATTTGATTATAGCCATACACATTCAAACTCACACACACAAACACATGCACAGTGTTAAATTCTTCGGTTTATCCAAACTCCTTTATTTGGCATGGTGACAAAAAGAAGGGATGTTCACTCACAACAGATATTTACTGACCACTGGCATCATGGCTCATCAGAGTGACATGGGTACAATACAGAGGAGCAGAAGGTCGCTGTTCCTGAGGACTCAAGTCATACGTTCAACCTGGATGGGAGGAGAGCTATCACAGGAGACACTGCTCGGCAGCGGCTCCCGTGCAGCCATCTCTCATCACCCTGAGTTTTCTTTTGTCTAAGTGAGCAGTGTTTTTGTGGTGGAACACAACTGGCAGGATCAATATTAAAAGAAAGGGTGGGGAGAAGAAGGGAGGAAGTCAGCACCAACTGAAGTCCATAGAGGTAGGGAAGATTGATCAATGGCCTCAGGAACAATCCATACTAATTATGGTGATAAAAAGCTGTCAGTCAATACCCTGGATATTAAATTTAGTGGATTGGAGACAACAGGTCTGCTTTCATTCCCCAAGCCATTTTATTTATTGAAACACTCAGATACAAATGAGCATTCAGCGCTAAGATTACATTATTGTTTCACCTGCTTTGAACTGCAAATGCTTTGATAACTGGATTGAAAAAGCTGTCAAATTTCCCTCTGTAGTTTCTATGCAGAAGTCTTCCTTCAGCATCTGATGAAATTCCATTTTGTGAAATCTGACAGTGATACTCGTCATTAAAGCGCAGCTGATAGCTCACCTCCCCTATCTAAACACAGCTCAGTGTCTGTATGTGTATGTGAGGGGGCGGGGGAGGGAGGTGGTAGTGAACGTTCAGAGAAGAGAAAGGAGGGATCCCCTCAGCACGCTGAGAACACAGCTATTGCGAGACAACAGCAAGGTAACAGGCTGCGAGAGGCTGGGCATCTGCAAATGTAGCCCTTCAAGTGGGTGTGTGGCCATGTACTGGGGCTGAAGGAAATAAGGCAATGAATGCACAGCAGTTAATAGAGATCACTCATGCCCACCACCCTATTCTAGGTCTTGGAGTTCAGCTGTCACAGAAGCATGAGTTGGTGGGCAAATCCCAGGGGAACCTGCATACTGAGTCTGCTATAGGATTTGAGCCTATGGCTCCCCTAGTTCCATCACTCGCCTGTTAGGTCCTGATCCTTGCAAGTGCTGGCTAGCCACCTTCCCAAGTAATTTCCACTCTGAAAACAATGCCGAGAGCACACTGTATCAATGATGCTGACTGATATGGTAGCAAGGTACAAAAAACTTTCTGGTGTGTGATGTGGTACTGAGGATGGAACCCAAGGGCTTTCTACCTCTGAGTTACACCCCAAACCTATTCTATTTTTTTTTATTTTGAAACAGGGTCTCACTAAATTGATAAGGATGGCCTCGAACCTGTGATCCTCCTGTCTCAGCCTTCCAAGTACTGCGATTATAGTGTGATTACAGGTGTATACCACCAAGCCTAGCTCTAAACAAACTTCTTTAGGTCCACATAGTACTTGGAATAGTGTCAGAAATGAGGGAAATGGGTGCGGTTACCAGGTAGGTGGCTTCCATTGTGAAACTTTTCTTTTTTTTTTTTTTTTTTGCGGTACCGGGGATTGAACCCAGGGGCGTTCTACCTCCGCGCTACACCCCCGGCCCTATTTTTTATACTTTATTTTGAAACCGGGTCTCATGAAGTTGCGGAGGGCCTCACTAAGTAGAGAGAGAGAGAGAGAGAGAGAGAGAGAGAGAGAGACTGGGAGAGAGAGAGAGAGAGATAGCTGAGGCTGGCCGCGAACCCGGATCCTCCGGTCTCCGCCTCCCAAAGTACTGGGATTACAAGCGTGCGCCACCACACCCGGCCTCGGGAAACTTTTCAATATGCTAAAAATATGCAAAGAAAACAGGGAAATTAAGAAATGTCTATCATGAAATCCCAGGTTTTTGCCCTTTTTTTTGCGGTACTGGGGATTGAACCCAGGGGCATTCTATCTCTGAGCTATACCCCCAGCCCTATTTTTTATTCTTTATTTTGAAACAGGGTCTCACCAAGTTGCGGAGGGCCTCACTAGGTAGCTGAGGCTGGCAGCGAACCTGGATCCTCCAGTCTCAGCCTCCCAAGTACTGGGATTACAAACATGCACCACTACGCCCGGCTGGTTTTTGCCTTTTTTAAAGAATTTTGTAATAATTGTCTCCATGAGAATGTCTATTTTGCTTAGCATGTTAGACCACTGGCTTATTTGAGTAGAGGAGAGTAGAAATGGAACAAGTTGATGCAATTTGGGCGAAGGGGGATAAAGACAGAGGTAAGGATGAGGTGGGCACAGGATGCTAAGGTTTTAAGGAGACACAGCAGGACCGGCCCGCATGGCGCCCCCTACTGCCACGGGAAGTGGAACCTCATACAAAACACCAACGCTTGCTAACACTTTTGATTAGAGGAAGCACCTGACCATCTCCAGAAAGAGCAAGACATGTACTGTACAATGCTGTGTTATCCTGAAAGTACAAAAGTCCCAAGAAGTCCTGACTTTTAGGCCTGGCAGGGCTTAGTAGGTGGCATGGCAGGGAACTCCTGAGAAGAAGTTAGTGGGTATGGGTTTAAGAAAGATACCCATTGATAACGTACCTGGAGCAAGTCCCTTCGTTTCTTTGTCCCTCAATTGTTAACTTTAAAATTTAGGAATTACAAAAGATCAAGATTTTCCCATCTCCACATTGTGAATTTGTAGTGTGTCATGAAATTAGTTTAATAAATTTTAACCAGCCTTTTGGGGGGTACTGGAGATTGAATTCAGGGGTGCTCTACCTCCAAGCTACACCTCCAGCCCCTTTTTTATTTTGAAACAGGGTTTCATTAAATTGCTGAGGGCCTTGCTAAGTTGCTGAGGCTGGCCTGAAACCTGCAATCCTCCTGTCTCAGCCTCCCAAGTACTGGGATTATAAGCATGCACCACCACATCCCGCACTAGCAATTTTTTAATGAACTAAATGTCAGATTAGAAAATATCAGAATACATTGAACATCAGAAGAAAGAAGTTGTATTCTTGAACACCACTGAATTAGCAGACCTCTAAGTTCCCTTCCAAATGGAACGATATATGATTTTGCTATTGAAAATCTCAGCAAGTTGCCACCGATCTGCGTCTAACCAGCTACCGGCAGCTCGAGAGAGTTCCCATGCTCCATTCTCTGGTCGGTAGAGTTCTTTCCCCTTTATCTTTCACTTACAATTTGATTTTACTGTGTTGCTACAATTTCAGCTTCGATAACACTGAGTTAATTAAGACATGATCGCTAAGAGGCAGGTGGTTACAAGGAGATAAGCCGCAGCTTCTCCTGGCAGTAAACAGCTGGTACTCCTGACCAGCTTCCGGGGATTTGCTGCTTTTATAAAGAAGACAAAACTATCGTTCCCGATTAAACATGAACATAATGTTTGTGTGAATACTTAACAGGTTCCTCGGACATTAGTCTGGCTAACATCAAAACAGTCCAGGTTCCAGGAAAAAAGGGAAGCCATGTATGGGTTGCACAAGTTGATCACTGCACAAGGGTCTCTGGCCAAGGAGACATGGGGGAACTGAAATCTAGGTACCCTTTGCATGCTAGTTATAAGCCTCAGATGGGGGCTGTGACCCTGGATGGAATTTGCACAAAGATGCTGTAGCTTCACCAAACTTTGCACCTGAGAGATTTGCATATAGGGGTAAATTTTCCACTTCTTAAAAAGTTCCAGCCAGATGTGCCTGGAATTGAAAACAAAGACTGAAAAGCCAAAGCCAAAGCAATGGCATTAGCTTCAGGACAGGGCCTCTGTCTGGAAGTAACCGAGAAGTGTGGTCTGGAGTATAAGGCTCAGAAATTCTAGCAACTGCAGCCCACGAAGGGTTTTCTCAAAGTCCGGTGCATCTTGCACAGAGGTGGCCCTCTTCACATGAAAAACACACACACTGGAAGTCTCAGAATGGATGAATTAACGGAGATGGCTGTAATGCCAAAGATTCTTCACACAAAAGATTCTCTGTAGGAGTCTTCAAAACAATGGACCATCTTTTTATATTTCAGACATTATTAAATTTATTACCAATGATTCACAATTTTGGGGGAAAGACAAATTGCATAAAGTACGGAATGTTCCTTCACGCAAGACATTACATTGTTTTGGCTTTGCTTTGTATGAAGCAGGCATTATCGTTTTTAATTTTTGGTAAGCTATTGATATAACTACTGATGTTTTCACAGTTACTAAATTTAAATCAGTCAACTCTACATAATTAAAGAATATCCTAGCCGCTTTAACTTTCCAAATCATGACACCTTCCTAGGATCAATAGATATTAATAATAGCAAATATAATAATAAAATCCTTGCCATACATCCTTATTTGCATTAATTGGACAAAAGCAGAACAAAAATGGAGGGAAAATGTTAGCCTAGCACCAAGTCTGTGAAACTGTCAAGGGATTGACTGAATTGCAAGACAGGCTTAGCAGACAAGTTCATTTCTGTACAATGGCCAGTCTGCTGTGTACTCATTTTAAGAATTCAACGCAAGTCAGTCTCTTTCCATTCTGATTTCTTTATGGAAGATCCTCATCAATTGCCCAAGTGGAATATGTAAGACTGGATTTTTTGTGTGTATTGGGGATTGATCCTAGGGACAGTCTACCTCTGAGCTACACCTCCGGCCCTTTTGATATTTTAGTTTGAAACAGGGTCTCGCTAAGTTGCTGAGGGTATTGCTAAGTTGCTGAGGCTGGCTTCAAACCTGTGATCCTCCTGTCTCAGCCTCTCAAGTTCTGGGATTACAAGCATATGACATTGCACCAGCAACAAGACTGGAATTTTTAGAGAAAAACTTGTGCTATACATTCCCTCATTCTTCTCTCAGGAGCTTAGGAAGCTTCTACTACCTTCCAGGCACTGTTACAGAAAGCAGTGAAGGTTTTTCTCAAATAGAAAACCTTCGCAGACCAGCCTGATCTGGGAAACCATGTGAGTGACATTCATTCACTATGATGTCTCAATTGCTCTGTCAAAACAACAGGAATTACAACTCAGGTATCATAGAAGAAACTCATGCACTTTTTTTTGAGTACTAGAATAGACAGATGTCATTTCTCCGTGGTCCTGACTCAACATGGACCAAATGGCATTTCCTGATGATTTAGAACTAGCACCTATTGTTATCCAGGGGCAGCCTGGTCACCAGTGCCACACAGTGTGGACTTTCCCTGTAGCCTGGCTGATATGAAGCCAAAGGCAAGGGCGGCTAACTTAGGACCAGTGGTTGCCTAGGGCTCCAGAGCCATTGAGCTGGTCAGTGTACAAGAGATTGGGTTTCCAAATGATGTGTCCCTAGGAGGAGGAGCCATATCAGTGATGTAACCAAGTACACGCAACATTCCCCTGCACTCTCCAGAGACTGTTCTAAACAGGTATATCCATATGCCTTAAGAAACTCTCTAAGACCATTCTGAGTAATCCAGTTTATAGTGACATTGGCTTTGTAGATCTATCTGGAGATGAAGTCCAAAATAAACGTGGGTACTGCATACTACCTGAAAAAAGTTTGCTGAACTTGGCTAGGTATCCATTGGTTACAATCATACTAAGGAAATCTATCATTTTTATCCCCACACCTTCCATGAACCAGGTAGTAGCATTCTTAAGATCTCATGACTCAGAAGAGGCAGTGCCTGACTTTCAGGACTCCAAAGTTGGTACTTTTCACTATGCCATTTGATCTCTAATTCTGGGGGTTGGTAGTGTGTTTATCCAGCATATGGAGATCAAATAATTAAAGAGCTAGACTAACCATTGAGATCAGACAGACTGGCCCACCCAAAGCCAAAGGGAAGCACCAAAGAATATTCTCCAAAATGTACAGATTGTGTGCTCTGTGGATCCACTTTTCGACAGCTCTTCTTAGACCCTCCACAGGACTCTTTGTCGCCCTGTTGCTGTCATGGGAAGCTAGGCTTTTCCAAAACTGCATGAAGATTTATGGCTCAGTAAACATCAGCTCCCCTCCCGGCAGACCCTAGCACAAGGCGGGCCGGAAGATGAAGAGTTAGGAGACAGTGGGGAAAGAAATCAGTGCTTCTGCTGGCCTCGCTGAGCCTGATTGCTCCTTGATGGGTCAGTAATTAATTGCTCCAGAGTGGTGGGTCTGAAACTGCAGAATTGTGCCTTGTGAATAGGCCCTGGAGGGCGGGGGGAGTTACATTGCTTGTAAGGTCATTAAGAGAATATTATAAGTAATACTCCATGACTCTCTCATTAAATACTAAGTGAGTCATTCAATCTTGGGGTTCTATTTCTATTCCCCTTTCTAAATGCAACTTTAATGATTTAAAATCCCTTCAACCCAATTACAGCCCTGTATTCTGATTAGGAACTCTCGCCCATTGTGAGCAAGAACCATTATCCAGCAGCCTATAGCAAAATTAGCACCTAGAGAGGTTGCACTAGGAAATAAATCTTTCCTTGACATTTCAAGACCGATTCTCGGCCAATTACAACACACTCTGTTACTCTGGTAATGTGTAACTGAGTTGCTTCTTGCAATCAAAGGCCACTGGTCAGACAGATAGGGTGAAAGTCATTTCCAGAGGGTGGAAAAAAAGCCTAAAAAGAATGGGGACAAGTCACTGGGCAGGGACATGGAAAGAGAGAAAGAGTGGCCTGTTAGAATCTGTCACTCCGCCTGACTCACTTTCTCAGAGGGGAGCTGTGGCAGATTAAGGGGGCCAATATGGCAATGGAGGGGGCTTAGGAAGTGACATCTACTTTCTCATGCTATACAATGAGATAGCTAGCTGGGGTAGTAATATGTATTGTGACTAATAAACTGAAAAATTTCAGCGACTAACACAAAACAAGAGTCTTTTTTGGATCAGGTGTGGTCCAATGTAGATGCTCCTGGTCTGTAGACAGGGCTAGGGCCAGGGTGGCCTCTGCTCCAAGCAGTCTTCCACAGCCCAGGCTGATGGGGTTTCATTGCATGTCAAAACCTGTATTCTAAGACTGCCTCTTAGCTGGGGGAAGCCTGGGAGTGACACAGGTCACACATGGGTGAGAACCGTTCCCTTGGCCACAGCTAGCCACAGAAGGCTGGGAAATGGAATCCTTAGCTTTTCAGACAGGGGTGCAAACTGCTGAAGGGGGAACATGGATAGGACTGGACAGGTCACGGTCTTTGTGGTGCTTGGCTTTTGTATCCTCTACTCAACTGCCAACCACAGTGAATTCCCTTTTCCATTCAGGGATTTCCTGTGTTCATTTCTTTTCCTTTCATGATTGAGACACCAGTTAGAACCTGGTGCTTCCTGAACATTCCAGCCAAAAAGGAAACTGAGGAGGAGGCCAACCAGTCCCTCAAAGCCATGAAGGAGACAGAGGATGGAAGAATTCCTTTGGAAAGGTTCTCATGACCCCATCTTGGTGATTCAAGATGCTAATGCTCTGCTTGGCCATTTCGAGACAGGACCCTTGGCTGGTTTTTCTTCCAACACCAATATTAGGTAAGAATCAGAAAGGCAGGGGGAGTCAGAGTGAGAGCACAGATGAGGAGCTCCAGGATTCTCAGGCCTGGGGGAGCTGTCTTGACTATGCCCACTGAAACCACACCCAGCAGGCACCCACAGCAATCCTGCCTCATGATAAGAAGGAGGTCTGGACTCCATTTTTGAGTTCTGTCTTTTTATCTGACACTCCTCTGGCTCACATTCTGAACATCTCCATCTCTGCCTTTCCTCTCCCTGCTATTAATCTGATGGAGCTGTCATTACAAAGACTCCCTAATTGCTAAAAGCTGAGAGTTGTCTTCTTGTTGAGCCCGATTGTAACAAATGCTGTGAATAAACATCACAATTTCCCCTGACCCAGCAGTGTGCTGGAGAATAAAGCGAGGGCAGTGTGTGCACACACACACACACACGCACACGGACGCACACAGTCTTCTTAAGCATATGGGGGCTGTCTCATCACTCTAACCTCCTTGACTTTTTTGTTCTCTCACTCTGCTTGTTTCCATGGGAACCACAAAATAATAATAATCATCATAATAAAAGAGGAGGAAAAGCCTGCTGCTCTTCTACTGAAAGGGACTTCTATTTACTAACACCTGGAGTCCAGTGTCCTCAATGGACTGCTAAATTCTAACCAAATAATTCGGCTCTTCCTAACCCAGCCTCATCCTTTGGATATATGTCACTCAAAGTCACTGTTGGGGCATTCCTAACAGAGGGACTAAAATTCTTAAGGGTTGATACTCTGACAGGGAAAAATGGGATAAAGAGACACCAGAGTAGCCAGAAGATAGGAAGGTCTGCACTGCTGAGACTAGCCAGTGCTCCCCATGGGAAACCAGATGGTCATGGTAAGGCATGCCTTTCTGAGTCCACGGAGAGCACAGTACAGTACAAAGAGCACAAGACATGGAAGAAGAGACTGAGCTTGTCAACTTTTTCTTCTATCTTTTTAGCCAGTGAGCTAGCCAATAATATTTTGTGGAAAATCTACTATATCCTTGATGATCTGTCATAATCCAAGAGCAGTGCTAGTTACTGGTAAATATAATTGTGAAATGGTCACTGTCACAGCCCTCACAGAGCAAGCCATCTACTGCTGATATAGACAAGCAATATATGGTATGGTCATTATCCAGCCTAATGTGTTGTACAGGAGAAGCATTCAACACATATTTGTTCACTAAAAAAAGCTGTTATGGTTGAGGAATTCCAGGATATTACACAACATCTAAAAACAGAGATTTGCCGGGCACGGTGGTGCAAGCTTATAATCCCCGTACTTGGGACGCTGAGACAGAGGATCATAGGTTTGCAGCCAGCCTCAGCTGGCCCTTTGCAACTTAGTGAGACCCTGTTTCAAAATAAAGAATAAAAAATAGGGCTGGGGATGTAGCTTGGAGGTAGAATGCCCCTGGGTTCAATCCCCAGTACCAAAAAATAAAAATAAAAAATAAAAACAGAGATTTGCAAGTGTGTATGTGTATTAAATAAATGTATTCTGGAGTAGGTGATACCTAATATGTAGCATGAAGAAAGGTAGGAGAGAAACAGGTGAAGTGTATTTAAGAGGAAGGAAGCAGGAAAAGAGTACTAGATCCAATGTTTGTTGGGTGAACTGATTGATGGATAGACAGATAGAAGAATAAGTTGACAAGCTGAATCCAAATCTTGTGTTCTTGCTCATGCGCCATGCTCTTGTGGGTTCATAAAGCATGTGTTATTGGGACAGACTTTCTAATGAGTACTGCGCTCTTCACTTTTTCCAGAATTTGTAGTCAAGAGCAATATTTGGGAAGGGACAAGATAGGTCAAGAGTAGAGGGTAGAAATAAAAAAACATGAGAGTATTAAGTGCTGGAAGACTTCAGGTCCCCTAAGCCAAGTTAAGGAAGTAAGACTTTATCCCAAACTGATGAGAGAACCAATGTAAAGCTCTAAAAATTGTCAGATAGAATCATATTTCCATTTCAAAGGCTCTCTCTAGCTACAGCATGGAGAATTAATTGGATCAGGGCCAGCCTGAGGTGAGAAGGCCAGTTAGATGCAACTATAATAATCCCAATGAGAGATCAAGATGGCTTGAATTACCCAAGGAGTGGGGGGTGCTGGAGGGGTGCTGGAGAAAAATGTACAGTTTTGAGGGAGATTTGGGAAGTAGAGATGGGGAGTGGGGTGATAGCAGGGTTCTGACTTCATCTTCAGGGTGAGGGATCACTGTTTAGGGAATTTGGGGAAAGATGAGGGGGTTCAGGTTAGACCTGTTGAGTTTGAAGTGTCTCTGGGTCTCTACATGGGTATCCCCAGAGGAGAGCGACTGAGGATCAAGGCAGAAACCAAGCCAGAGTCATCAGTTAGGAATGAACCATCAGCATGTAACTGGCCCTGGAACCCAGGGGAAGGATGGGCTGGACAAGGAGTACCAAGGGTACAACAACATTGCCATGATTGTCAGAGGAGGCAGAGCCCCAGAGAACACTGAGAGAACAGGAAGGGAGGCCTGTGCAATTAGACCAGGGAACTGGTTTCCAAGAGCAAGGGGAGAAAGACTGAATTTGTCAAGGAGGTCAAGTGAGCTGCCTGCAAAGCCTTCTTTGCAGAGGGACATAAGAGTTGATGGTCATCTTGGTGAGTGCAGTTTCAATGGAACAGCAGGACAAAGGACAGTCATGGTGAGGAAGGATGAAATATGAGCTGAATGATAGAGACACCAAGTATAAACAATACCTAGGAATTGTTTGTGGTCGAGATGGGGAAGAGACAGATATTGGACAAGAAATCAACAAATAATTTAAAATATAAAATAGATTCATTCATATTTAGTTACCAAAGAAAAACAACAGAAAGTCAGAGGTTAAATATATCTGAAAAGCTGGGCATGGTGGCACACACCTGTAATCCCAGTACTTGGAGGGCTAAGACAGGAGGATCATAGGTTTGAGGCCAGCCTCAGCAACTTAGTAAGACCCTGTTTCAAAATAAAAAAGTAAAATAAAATATGGCTGGGGTGTAGCTTGGAGGTAGAATACCCCTGTATTCAATCCCCAGTACTACGTTTTGTTTTGTTTGTTTTTTTTTTCAGAAGAAGGAAAATTGCAAAACAGGGTTGCTACAAAGATGGAAGTAAGAAGATCTATTGCCTCAGTGGAAGATCCAGCTTTGGCGGTGGTGGGGGGAGGAACAGCTTTTCTTGTATAGTAAAAGAGATGTCAGAAGGGAAGGGGACTTGTGGCTATGGGAGACCAGAGGTCATGAGAGTTCTTGAATGATGGTGCATGTAAATTTTTATACATTCACTAATTTACTTAATGATCTGCTTTTTTCAGCAAGTATTTATTGAACATCTACTAAAATCTGTACTTGCTGGGAATATAAGACATACTGTCTGAACTCATGAAACCTGCAGATAATGGCAAAGTTAAACATGTATTGAAACCATAATATATATATATGGTATATGTTATAATGGAAAGTATAAAAAACTATGAAAAGAAATAGGTATCAGGAATAGCCTCCCTGAGAAAATGGTGTTTAAGCTGAAATTTAAACGGAATTTGTCAAAAGAAGAAAGACCAATTTAGAGGAACAGTGATCCTCTGGAGTAAGAGAGATGAGCAGGGTTAATTGGGTTAAGTAGAATGGAGAAAGTTGAAAATAGCCATTGTGGAGAATGGGGGAGAGACTGAAACGGGGAAAAATTTTCCCAGCATTTTTGTGGGCATGGGTGAGGGCAGAGATCATGAATTCACGGAGGCATCGCTGCAATGAAGTGTGTGATTATCTCCAGGAGCATCCAGTGTAAACTCTGATGATGTGAGTTTTTTTAGAGTTGAGTTTGGCTGGAAGAGTGTGACATGAGGACAATGTGAAAGGAGGTGGAAGATATTGCAGATGAAGCTATAGATTTCTACATCTAGGCTGGATGCAGACGGAAGTGAAGAAAGAATGAAGCTGAGGGGTTAAGGGAAAGGACAGTGTTGGAAGATCCTTGGGTTCCAGTGAGGTTACAGATGAGAAATGGTTGAATGAGCAAGCTGGAAAGGACAGGAGGCTGTGGTCATAGCATGGGATATCTGATTTAGCCGCTGAGTAGCTGAAGAAACTGGGCATGGTCACAAAGTTCAGAGGGTAACCATGGGCTGGAATGCTAAAATGGCAGGGAGGTGAAGTTCACTAGACATAGGAAGATAAGCAGCATGCTTGATGAGACATCATAGGCACAGAGGGAGGCTGTAACATCTCAAGAGACTTGCTTTGTGTCTCAGCTTTGCTGTGGTTCCAGCACTCTCTCTGCCATGGGGAAGTTGTGATGGACAAAGCAGGCAAGACATGAGAGGGTGATTTGCAAGTGATTACTTCATTTGCATATTTAAATTATTTGATTACATATAGTGCATTGCTTAAATATTCACCTGCTTCTGGAGTTTGGATAGATGATTGATAGCTTCATGATACCACTTATTAGTTGTTTTGTTTTCAAGCAAGTTACTCAATTTCGTTGTACCTCATTTTCCTGGTCTGTAAATGCACATAATGATACCTGTCCTCCTAAAGGGTTGTGAGAATTACACGAAGCAATGCCTGTAAAGCACATGGGAGAGTGCTTAGCAAGGGCCCCATAAAGTATAAATACTACTGATCTTTTTCATGTTCTCTATGCCAGCCATCAGGTTTAATATACACTATTTTGAAGACTATTTTGGATACTATTTTGGACAAGTGTTAATAGATTTGAATAGCTGTCCTGGGTTTTGAAGGGGGTAAAGTCCATTCCATGTGGAAGTAAAAGAAGATCTGACTAGAAAAATGCCAATGCACGACACTACTAGAACAAACAGTAATGCAGTTTTTCACTATTAAGAAATGAAATGAGGATGAAGTGTTGACTTATTGGTTCCAATGATGTGTACATATATGTGTAGGTGTGTGTGTGTGTGTGTGTGTGTGTGTGTGTGTGTGTGTGTGTTTGGTTTCCATATACAAGTTCCCAATGATCCATCATCATTCCCAAATATCACCTTTTTCTGCACCAATATATATCCCATTCAGCTCAAAAGACCAGGTCCAGTCCTGACTTCTGGAATATTTTGTCTGACAGTGAACTCTTTCTCATTTCACAGTGATCACAGTATTTACAGCCTGTGCCAAACCCTTTAGCATCTGCTTGTATGTTATTTTATATGCTTATTACTCCCTTTCCATGAATCTTCTTTTGACCACATTACATAGTCCTCAGTTCTGGGTAGAGGACATTTCATATTATTCCTATATCCAGAACTTGGCTTGGTACCTGTCAGGAATGGAACGCAGGTGCCATTGCTTAATCAATTCTCTTCATTCCCACTTGCTCTAAGCTACCCAACTATTAGATCTCCATGTGCCCACTCAGAAAAAACATCAGATGAAACAAGTAGATTTCACAGTTTTCTGAGATTCAAATCCAAATTAATGACTGTTAGCAAGAGAAGAAATTTCCATGGAGATGCATTTGAAAAGCTCTCGGGTTAAGCAAAACCTGCAGAGACTGCCCAGCTCGAAGATGGAATAGGTCACTGAAGCTTAAAGAGCTTCGCAGAGCCCGTGGGAATACCAAGACAGAGTACAGGTAAAAGGTAGCTGGACAGATGGCTGGAATCACTAGTAGGGCTGAGACTCACCCCTGGGCCCAGACATTTTAGCACGGTGTCCAGGAGTAGGCAAAGTTGCCCGTTGGCCTAAAGAATGAGAGCTGCCTTTCTCAAGCAAAGCTGTCTACCCTTGGCTGCTGGGGATTTCACACAAATGTTCAAACCCAATGATGATCTTTTTGGCATGGGGTTTTGGTACTAAGATAAGCCCTGTCTGCTCTTTGAAAAGCAGTCTAGCTGAGTGGGCCATGTGGGCACAGCTGGTGGATGCTTTCCGCAGTGACTGCACATTTAGTCACTTGGCAAATTTAAAAATGTCCTACACAGGCCAGAAGCTCACTCTCATTTGCTTACCCAACAGGAGGACCAAGGGCCATTGGTTGATTTTCAGCATTCTTTCATGGTAAAGCTCACCTGAGCTTCACAGTAACTCTTCAGGATGTGGCTCTGAAGGCTTAGAATCTTGGATCTAAGAATTTGGTTAGTATATGAACAAGAATGCATAAAACTCTTCCAATTTGACCACACCTCCACTTAGCATCAAAATACTCTACAATGTACATTTTCCCCATTGAGTACATATTCATATTTGTTAACAGGGTACATGGGAAAGTCCTCTATTTTAAAAGAAAAATCAACTGAAGATGAATAGGAGATGGAGCACTGCCTTAAAAACAATTCATGTAAGGAAATCTAGTATTAGATGGCATTGACCCTAGGTGAATGAAAAGGGGTAATATGACTGCTCCAATGGTAATTAATTATAAGACCATATTAAGAGGAACACAAAATACTAAACAGAAGACAGTATGGTCCCACTGTGCTTTGTACTGGCCAGACCTCATCTAGAACAATCTAGAACACCATACTTAGTTCTGGTGGGTCAGGAAAATGAAACCAGGCTAGAACAAAGGTCAAGCAATAGGTCTATATTGGGAACTGCTTACTAGCTTTGAAAAAGACAAGGCATAACTAATTATCTCCAAGTATGTGAGGGTCTGTCATATAGAAGCAAAGCTAGGCAAACTCTATTTTAGACTAGTGGGTATAATTTGTAAGATACAGAATTTTGACATGCTAACAAGAACACTATCATTCTAAGTGTAATAGTCAACAATAACCCTGACACAGTGACTTCTGCCATCAATGGACCTGGGATAGTATCATCAGTATCATTAGCAACAACATCAGGAGAAACATAAATGGAAGCAAAATTGGGGAGCCTTAGAGATTGTGCCTCATGTAGCAAAGTTTATAACTGTTAATACTGGGATTCCAACTCAGTCCATTGATTTGATATCCTAAGCTCATATCCACTAAATTTTACTACCTCATAGAGTTCTGATGAGTATTAAGAGAGATGATGCATATAAAGAACTTGGGGAAGAAGCTGCCAATATAGGTGGTCTCCATAAATACTGGCTATTATTGTTATTAGCATTACTGTTTTCATAATTATGTGTCGCAGATGTCACTGGCCAGAAGGAGGGCTAGATACCATCTAAAACCAGAGGTTTCCTGCTAAGAGAAGCCTGTGCCCTCTGAGCCACATGGACTTTCTTCTCTGGACCTTCTATTTCACCAAGCATGGCTCCCTACCCTGGGTCCACCCCATGATGCTGGTGACCCTGCTGTCACACAAGGGTCAGGTGGGCCTCTCTGCAATGTCGGGTCAGATACCCTTGAGATTGTGTGTTTAATCCTAAAGTTGGACTTTTCTTTATTCAAATCCCATTCAGAATTGGCACAATTCCATTTGCTGATTCAAAAAGGGGAAAGAGGTTTTGAAAAGGCTTATAACAAAGGCTCATAAGCCTTACAGATCAAACAGCTCTTAAAGAACAACATTTTGATGAGTTAAGTGTAAAAGAACCAGAAACATACGGATTAAATTCCCCTTGAAATTTGAATGCATTTAAAAATTAAAGGGAAAAGCACTTGGCAGAATGCATTGGGGTCCTTTGCTGAATCTAAAACATTTAGAAAAACGGCTCGAGACAGCATGCCCAAATGAAGCCAGTTTCTATCTGGCTTACATTAAGTGCTGGTTTTTTTTTTTCCATGTCTCTTAGGAGACTATTTTAGATCCCCTGTTCCTCTCCGTTTCTTCTCCCTTAATGGCTAATTGCTAATTAGCAAGATATTTGTGTGCTGGAAGAAGCAGTTCATTTTCTGAAATGGCCAGAGCCTACTACTTAGGTCACCCGGTGGCACTCGCCCAGATACCCGGTGGTAAGCATGTTGCAGCACTGACCCGTGAAGCTCCATGGGAGGCTAAGCCCTGCTCTTGGCGACATGCTAACCCTGTGCCATGGATCTGCTGAGGGATGAAACTCACACTGATGAGTATGTGAGTTCCCCACGGCCTGAGATAGTCTGACCAGACCATGCAGCACTCATTCAGAATTCTTGGGAAAACAAGCTTTGTAGGCAGAGATCAAACTAGGTTTACCAGAAAGATAAAAATATTGTCATGCCTGATGTCTCTGTTTGGCCTGTCCAGGATGCCTAGGGTTGTGATCTTCAAAGTAGATGGTAAGAAGCAGGTAGGGAGGAATCCCCTCACATGGGGTAAGAAAACATGATTTTGTCCACTTATATTTACTATTAGTTCAACCTTTTTACACTCGCATTTTTGTGAAGGCTTGATCATTTGCTCAGGATATATTAGCATAATGGTATTAATAAATATCAATAATTATTATCAGTGAATCTACAGATATTTCGAGTGATGCTCAAGGGTTCGTTGCTGTTGTTGTCGCTTCTTTAGTTGATTATGCATGGCTTGTTTTTCTATAGGTGGATGTCAGCAATCAAAATAAATTCAGACTATATTTGTTGGATGCATGGTGTTGGCTTCAGATCAGGAAGATTTGGGCCTCAGTTCTGCCTCTGTCACTCATCAGCCAAATGGCCCTGAGGAAGACAATATCTCTGAGTCTCCACCTCCCCCTTGGTAAAATGAAACTTCACTACCCTTGAAGGTTGTGGTAGGTTGTGTTGTCTTTAGGAGAAACTTGAATCCAATGGCCCTGGCACTGTTCTTGGCTTATAAGGAAAGGCTCAGCAAGAGACAGATGCTCTTGCCTTTCCTTCTCTCTGTTTCCATTCTGTGGGCATGGGTTTTCTAAGAACTCCAAACTGGCATTGAAATCTTACTCCAGTCAGTGGAAATAGAACATACATTTCAGATAACCATTTCCAATCAGAGAGAGGGATGAAGATGAGAACGCTCAATTATCATTCATCACCTTTATCAATGGATGTCCATGTGGCTTGCCATAAGCAAGACCAAATTCTAAGCTCTTTTGCATTCTTTTTTGAGGGTCTAGATCAGCTCATCCTGTGTATTTTCATTTGTTATCAAGTCCATAAAAATGACCAATGACAATGACTGATATTTTAATAGGGGAAAGGGAAAGTGTATGAAGTCGAGCTTCGCCTGGCAGCAGGACAGGAAGAAAATAGCTTCAATTTGCCAATGACTTGGAGAAATCCTCTTAGAGGATATGAAAAGCAAAGAATTGTAGTCCACCCAGTCTCTTTAAAAATGTTTCTGTTATGTTTTAAGAGAAAACTTCCAAGCAAAATAGGAGAGACAATAAATAGATGGAAGATAAAAACAAGAGCAAATTGATAAGATATAATGAACTTGAGATAGACTTTATTATTTTACAAAAGACCTTTCACAAATCTTTTTTTATCTTCAGTGGAACACCATGAAATAAATATTACTATTAATTATTTTAAAAATGTGGAAGCTGAGGTTGAGAGATTCCTTAAAAATTTTGATATGGGACTCCAAAGTATGGAATGACACTTAAAACACCATACTCCCCCCATACAAATTATGTCCCCCACAACTGTTTTTCTTTATCAAAGATCCTTTCTTTCCCCCACAGAACTTACTGCCAACTGAGATTATGTTGTTAACTTACTTTTTTTTTTTTAGCTTTTTGTTTCACCACTCTCCAATAGAAAGTTAGTTCCAGAAAACAGCAAACTTGACCAGCCTGTGCACCATGCCTTCTGCACAGTTGGTGCTCAATACAACACAGCAGTGATTTGGGGTTTTTCTCCAACCCTGGGCCACAGCTGGCGGTCGTCACCAAATACCCATCATCCAAATCCCATCTGACCACTGTTTTAGTGAATGAATTTTTATTGGGACCCAGGCATGCCTATTTACTTTTTTTATTTGCTTGTTTGGTGTGTGTGTGTGTGTGTGTGTGTGTGTGTGTGTGTGTCTGAGGATTGAGCCCAGGGGCATTCTACCTATGATCTATATACCCAGTCCTTTATTACTTTTTTTATTTTGAAACAGGATCTTGCTAAGTTACCACACATTGGCCTCAACCGGCGGTCCTCCTGTCTCGGCCTCCTAAATACTGCGGTTGCAGGTATGCACCACTATTTGTTTGCATATTATCTACTGCTACTTTTGTGTTTCATGGGTAGAGTCATGTTGCCACAGTGAATCATATTGCCCACAAAGACTAAAATATTTACTTTGTGGCCCTTTACAGAAAAAGGTTGTTGATCCCCGATTCCCGAGAATCAAGCAAAACTTACAGATGAAGAAAACCATTTACCAAGCAGGACAGTTGCTAAAAACAGGTTACAGCTGTTTCAATAACACACACTCATTAAGTCAGATTAATACAGCTATTTAGCAAGAAATGTATGAGGTAATCAATACTATTGTGTCTGTGGTTTAAAAAAATAAATGATGAAAGTATGTCATTGATTACATACCCACCAACACTATCAATATTTACCTTGGCTCAGGTAAATGCCAGCAAGATAAAGGTTACCTATTGCATAAGAAGAATTAGATTTTCAGCCAATTCTCAATCATTCTGAGACAGATTAATAAGAGCTTTGCTATATTTTTTTCTCTCCTGATTTCTGCCTTTAGGCTGTTTCACTTTTTCTTCAGACTTCCAGAGGGGAGTGGGAGGGAGAGAAAAGAAAGAGCTATCCTCTAAGCACTTGTAAACCTTTCTCAAAAAAGGCAATGTGCTAAAAAAGAAAAGAAAAGAAAAAAGAAATCTTTACAGAAAATGAATAAACACGTTATTTTTAGATTTCTGTGTAGATTGCAATTATCTATACTCTCTAGGCTAATAATAGCTCAGAAAATCCAGAGCTGTTTGGAGATGACAGGAGCTGTGTTTGTACCCGAGAGCCTCAGAAATGTTCTTCTTACTTAGATGCATAACACACGCATAAAACAACCGATAAAAGATAACGTGCTTTGCGATCTTAAGAAAAGCAAAATCAACCCAGAATTTCATCTTGGAAAGTAATTCTAGAGGAAATGTATGTGGAACTTTTAATGGTAGTCCACTAAAATCACTATCACTGCTAAACTTCAATATTACAAAATATGTTTTCACATTTTACTATACATTTTTCAAATTTTATGTTATTAAGCCGGGCGTGGTGGTGCACGCTTGTAATCCCAGTACTTGGGAGGCTGAGACGGGAGGATCGCAGGTTCGCAGCCAGCCTCAGCTACTTAGTGAGGCCTTCCGCAACTTAGTGAGACCCTGTTTTAAAATAAAAGAATAAAAAATAGGGCTGGGGTGTAGCTCGGAGGTAGAATACCCCTGGGTTCAATTCCCAGTACCGCAAAAAAAAAAAAATTATGTTACTGTTGTAAGAACACTTTACACAAGATGTATCCATTTAAGAAATTTAAGATATACCCACTCTAAAAACATTAGCATTGTAGAATACAATGCTATTTACTTTGGGTACAGTGTTTACAGCACAACTCTAGAACTCATTTATTTTGTGTAATGAAACCTGATGCCCATTAACTTGTTCTTTCTCACTCCCCTCTTTCCCCAGCCACTGACAACCATCATTCTACTCCTTGATTTTATGAATTTGCCTATTTTTAGGTACTGTATACAAGTGGAAATAGGCAGTATTCATCCTTTTGTGACTGGTGTATTTTGCTTAGCATAATGTCTTCAAAGTTCATCCATGTTGTCACACAGAGCAGAATTTCCCCCTTTTTGAGGCTGAATACTATTCCATTCTGTGTATATACCTCATTTATTTTATCCATTCATCCATCTGTACACATTCAGGTTGTTTCCACATCTTGGCCATAGTGAATAGTGCTGCACTACTTCTGAATTAGAAATGCATCTTGTCATCTGTATGTGCATTTAAGATAGTCCCCTCTTTCTACTTCTTCCAATGCTACAAAGCTATTATTAAATCAATTAGCACCTTAAAATGAAGCAAATCTGTTTTCTGTGGGAAACCGAAAGAGAGTACAGAATATCTATTTTTTTATGAAATATCTTCTCTAAAAGTAATCCTTATTCATGATGTAAAAGGACCCAGTTAGAGGATCCATATGTCCTTAAAAGCTCTCATTTCTGGGCAGGTTTTCCCACTCACCTGTCTGCTGAGTCTCCACAAGAATAGTGGTAGCCCCTAACACAGCCAACCCCCTTGCATACACAGCCTGTGGTCCCCAGAGCCAAAAGGTCCCTAAGGTCAGTCCTGGGTTCCCTTACCAGCAGCCCTTTGGCTTCAAAAAACCTACCAAGTTCATTCTGAAACAAAAAAGCACCTGAGACTGTGTATTGTTTCCCAAGCAACCCATTATCCAGTGGCCTATTGCAAATTAGTGAAGGGAGAATCTGTGCTGAGAGATAAATCTTTCTGTGACATTTCAAGACTCATCCTCGGCCAATTAGAACTGCCACTGACAGCGGCTTGAAAGCACACATGCCAGCCACGTCCACCTCCCCAAGTCCCAACCCTGTAGCAGACACACCGTGTCCTCTGCAGCCTGTGTCCTGATGGGAGAGTAGGTGTGTACATTGGTTAATGGCCAAGTAAATCCCAAATGGGTTTTATTGCCAGATATAAGAGTGAACTAAAAAAACAAAGGAGTCAAGAAACTGCTGATATGGGAAAGCTTTTCACAGGAGGAGTGGCTCCTTGGCCAGAGCCTTTTCTTTGGTCCCTGAATGCAACCTTGGGCCACACAGGAGCCTGGACTACTGGACAAATGAATTAATGGTGCTTTATTTCAAAATGGAATTGACCTTAATGGCTGGCTTGGTAGATTTCATCGTGGAGTTTTGGCCTGTAGTTTTTAAGGATTGCTTTAGGTCAAGGCATGTTGAGTCTCTTCCCATGTTATTTAAGTGTCCTTCTATTCCTCAATTATCTTTAGAGAGAAAAGGTGAAGTCATTTCTCCTTTTTAGAATATTCATGGCTTGCCATTTCCAAGGCTCATTTATATCAGAGGGCCAGGTACTTCGAATACTTACCACAACTAATGCATGCAGTGTTGGGGCCGTCTGCATCACTGAATCATTACGTCTACATTGCTTCCTTACGTTACACATCATTCCTAAGGATGAGCGAGCACCTCTACTCCCATCTTTTTGGTTGAATAAACTGAGACCCAGGGAGGATAAGACCCATGGCCCAGGTCTCTAAAATAAAGCTAAATAGTTTATTTTCACTGGTTTTCCTTCATAAGCCAAAAACTTCTCATTCCTCCTCCTTATTTTTAACACAGAAGGACCCCTTAATTTGGAAACCTTTAGCCCAGAGAACTGCCAAATTCTGTTGTCTGGTGCCAAGGATGTGAAACCCCAGTGGTCCAGAGGACAAGCAGAAGCAGCACATCTCTCAGCCTAAGGATTCAGAGGCTGCAGGATGCATGCAGCAGGCCTAGATTCATAAACCAGACACATTTTTCAGAAATGACACCATCATCGGATCTGTTCAGATCTGACCATAGAGTAACTTTCAGAAAGTGTTTGTCGGAAACTTGTTCTCTCAGAAGAGTTCCCAAGAGAAAAACCTCTATTCTTCTTAGCAGTAAAATACCACCGCCCTCCCCACGAGGCACACACTCTTTCTGCGGTGATGAGAAATTGCAACAGTAAAAGAAAGAACCAAAGACCCATGGAGACGGCTGTGGGTCTCTCTCGGGGAGGTGGCAGGGGATCTATGCACACAGCCTTCTCTCGTTGAAATAGGCCTCCTGTCTTCCGTAAAACTAAAAATAAGGATGATAACAAGAAAGATTTATCTGAGTCTGAAAGGAAGTTCTGACATTACCAGAATGGCATCCCTCCAGAAAGTCTGTTCAATCCTTTTCATTCACATCTCCACTTAGTATTTCTCTGAAAATATAGCTGAAGGGAACGATTCTTTCCCCATGGTTCACAACAATAAGATTGCCCAAGTTAGCACACACTCCCTCCAAACTTGGTTAGTTAATTACTCACCAACAGAAATACCAAAAGCAACAATCAGTTTCATGCATATGTGTTTGAGAACCTTTATTGTTCTAAGAGACTCCTAATTATATGTTTCCTCTGGTATGTACCCCCTACCCCTCCCAACTTCCCTACGGGAGGCTGAGTAACACAATCAAAGAAGATTCTAAAGAGGCTTGTCATATCCTGGGGTTTACAAGACATGGTATTCAAAAGGCAGTGATGTTAATATTGTTTTACAGTGCGCTGACTGCTTGGGGGGTTTGCAGCCATCTGTGTGCATTAACCCCTTTCTGAGTCAGGGGAAGGGAGGGGGTTGGCTCATTCATGCAGTTGACTGCCTTACCACTCTCTCTTGATCTACCCTGTCACTGACCTGGGGCCAGCAGGCTTCATTTTATTACTGAGAGGCATGCACTAGTAGGCTTGGCTGCAATAGGCACCTACTGACCCATGCCCTTGCAGAACTCTGTAAGAACCATTATCAGAACCAGTCCCGAATTCTCCAAGAGTTGAGTCTAGAATATCCAGGTAGGTGTGGATTATGAGCACAGAGATATTACAGGATTCAAAATCCAGTACTCCCAATCCAGGCCTACTGCTACTGATGAATGAATGACCTGGCTCCTGTATAAATGAGGTAATATATATATATATATATATATATATATATATATTACATTATTCAATATATATTATTTTTTGGTAATATTAAATGTTGAAACAGCAAACTTTTCTTTGTAAATCTGATAAAGGTTATGGACTCTAATTCTAGAAAATGCATTTGTTTTTCTCTCTCTCTCTCTTTCTCTCTCTTGCTCTCTCTCTCTCTCTCTCTCTCTCACAC
The DNA here is from genome assembly GCA_004027185.1 of Glis glis. Lineage (NCBI taxonomy): Eukaryota > Metazoa > Chordata > Mammalia > Rodentia > Gliridae > Glis > Glis glis. The sequence continues at coordinate 26,921 of PVJS01004712.1, forward strand.
CCGCACACACACAAAACCATGTAGTTCTGAGGTTAATGGACCTTCTGAAACTCATTTAAGTCCACCAGCCCAAGGTTAGGAGATTTCACTTATTATAAATTTAAAGTCTAAATATTTATCATGTCCTCTTATATTCCCATTATAACTACATTTAATAGATTTTAATGACTCTTTGGTTTTGTGTCCTTCAATCAAGTTATTTCGTCACTGATAGGAAAGTATCTGTCTCCTACCATAGTGCTTAATTTTAACCCAAACACATGTATTGAAAACTTATTATCAACAAGCACTGGATAGATCCTGTGATGGCCAGTTTCCCATGTCCCCTTGGCTAGTCTATATTGCCCAGTTATTCAACCAAATACTGATCTAGGTGTTACTACAAAGATGTTTTATAGTTATGATTAACATTCAAAATCAAATTTACTTTAAGTAAGGGAGATCATTCTAGATTATCTGAGTAAGCATCACTGAATGAATTGAAAAGCCTTAAGAGCAGAACCAAGACTTCCAGGAAGAAAGAGAAATTCAACCTGTGGACAGCAAATTCAGCCTAAGCTGGCGGGCTCCATCTGCCCTTCCTGATGGCTTGCCCTATGGATTTCAGCCCTGATAACCCCGAAAGCCAATTCCCTGCCATAAACCCCTTCACTTGTCTCCTTCTGTTTCTCTGGTTGAACCCTGAATGATGAGGATTTTGTACAGGGAAGGGGAGATGCTGCTGGAAGAAATACATTTTTAAAAGCGCAGCTGGATTTTGAATTGGATAATAAGTAGAGGCTAGAGAAGGCCAATTGTATGGCCAAACAGCCTTTTTCCCCCTTGTTTGTTAGTACTGAAGGTGAATAACTCATGGCTATCAGCAGGATTCAGAAATAGGGATGATATTATCCAGGAAAAGTCCCTGGACTCACTTGTCTAATAGTATGAATTCCTATGACATGCACTAGGGGCTCTCAAAGGGTTTAGGAATGGCGTATCAACAAAAACATTGACTGAAAAAGAGGGACTCATGAAAATATAGAAGGAGGCGGCTGAACTCACAAAATTCTACAGAAGAAAATAGGTAGATAAAACTGAAGAGCTGCAAATATGTGCTACCACTCAAGAAAAAGGAAGGGTGATTCTAAGAGCTAAGCCATGGGCCCAGAGGCCAGACCATGAGACCAGAAGAGCTGTGGATCCAGAGCGTGGAGGAATGAGCCAAAAACCTTGAATTCAAGTGGAGTTTGCCTTGCTGGATTCTGAAAGTCCTTGGAACTGGTGGCCTTTTTCTTCCTACCATTTCCCCCCTTTGTAAGAGGAGATTCTTTAACAGTTCATCTATGTGCAGCCCATCACTGAGTTTTAGAAGCAGGTAACTCGTTTTCCAGTTTCACGGGTGCACAGATGGAGAAGAGTCTTGTATCAGGGTGGATCATGCCCAGAGTGCTACCCATATCTGAGTTTGATGATGAAAGTTGGGACTAATTATATTTAGGTGAGATTTCAGACACGAGTTGATGCTATACCAGGCTGAGAATTCTGGGGATGTTAGGATGAAGTAAATGTATTTTTCATGTGGAACATCATGAATCATTGGGAGCCAAAAGGTTGGCAGACTGTGGTAAGTTGAAAATTTTCCCTGAAAATCTATCCAAATCCCAAACCTTGAAATCTATGAACATTAGGTTATTCGGGGGGGAGGGGTTGCAGATATAATTAAGGTTTTTGAGATTGGGAAATAATTCTGGAAGATCAAGGTGGGCTCTAAATGCAGTCATATGTGTTCAAATAAAAGGAAGGAAGAGGGAGATTTGAACACATACAGAAGAGACGATGATGTGAAGATGGGACAGAAAGAGATGTAGAAATGCTGCCCTGGAAGATTAGAGTGATGTCGCACAAACCGAGAACACTGGAAGCCACTGAAAGTGAGTGTAAGAAGCAAGGAACAAATTCTCCTCTAGAGTCCTGAAAGGAGTGTGCCCCTGCTCACATCTGGGTTTTGGTTAGAAAATTTGATTTTGTATTTCTAGGCCTTAAAATTGTGAGATAGTAAATCCAAATTACCAACTTTCTGGTAATTTTTATAGCAGCTACAGAAAAAAATACAAATCCTATAAAAAACTAAGGCGAAAAAATTATGAATCTCTAGTTGGGTATAGTCATACATGCCTGTAATCCCAATACTTGAGAGGCCAAGGCAGCAAGATGGTAGGTTTGAGGGCAATCTCAGCAATTTAGGAAGACTGTCAGTAACTTAGCGAGACTCTGTTTAAAAATAAAAAAAAATAAAAATGGCTGGGGATATAGCTTGGAGATAGAATTCCCCTGGCTTCAGTCTCCAGTGCCCCCTTCCAAACAAAGTTATGAATCTCCTTCATTAAAAAGTTATGAATTAGCCAAGTGTGGTGGTGCACACCTGTAATCCCAGTACTTGAGAGGCTGAGACAAGGAGGATCGGAGGAGGTTCAAGACCAGCCTCAGCAACTTAATGAGGCCCTCAGCCAATTGTACACAAAACAAAAAAAATAAGGTTGGGGTGTAGCTCAAAGGTAGAACACCCTGGATTTAATCCCCAGTGCGTGCACGCGCGCACACACACACATGCACACAGTTATGAATCAACCTGTGGTTGGACCCAGATGAGTATTCAGCTAGCTCTAATATAAGGATATCAACGATAAATACATAAAATACAAAGGGCTGGGAAACATTCTTTGGTCAGAGAAGACAAAGACAGAGAAATAATCCATAGACAGAAAAGCACGTGGGAGAAGCAGAGGCATGACATGGCCCACATGTTCCAAAAAGACCATGTGTTCAAGTGAGGAACATTAGATTCTTGATGCTGAAAATGGAGAAAGGGAATTGATACTGACCAAGAGACAAAAGTAGAGTGTTAGGGGAAATAGGAACTCTTATAGTGCAACCTCTATGGAGATCAGTGTGGAGGCTCCTCAAAAAACTACGAATGGGACCATCTTATAACCCAGCTATACCACTCCTAGATATTTTTCCAAAAGAATTAAAGTTAGACTACTATAGCAGTACATGTATACCTATGTTTATAGCAGCACAATTCACAATAGCTAAATTATGGAACCAGCCTAGGTGTCCATCAACAGATAAATGGATAAAAAATATGGGGCATATCACACAATGGAATTCTACTCAGTCATAAAGAAGAACAAAATTGTGTCATTTTCAGGATAATGGATAGAACTAGGGAATATTATGCTAAATGAGATCAGCCAGTCTCAGAAAGTCAAGAGTTGTATGTTTTCTCTCATATGTGAAAGCTAGAGAGAAAATAAGAAACATAAGGGACTTTAAATAATGTGGAGCAAGACCTGTAGACTAGTGGAAGTATAATAGGGGAGGATTAGGGAGAGAGAAAAAGAGGATTGAGGAAGGGAAGACTTCAAATAATACTATGGCAATATATGCGGCTATTACTATCAATTTTACTAATGTGTACTGGGAGGGAGGAGGGAGGAGCAGATGGGATGCAGAGGGAAATACACTAAGAGCTGTGTGCACGTGTGTTTGTATCACATTGAACCTCATTATGATGTACATTTGCAATGCACTAATAAAAGTAATTTTTTTTGTGGTACCGGGGATTGAACCCAGGGGCATTTTACCTCCGAGCTACACCCCTGGCCCTATTTTTTATACTTTATTTTGAAACCGGGTCTCACGAAGTTGTGGAGGGCCTCACTAAGTAGCTGAGGCTGGCCACAAACCCGATCCTCTGGTCTCCGCCTCCCAAGTAATGGGATTACAAGCGTGTGCCACGCCCGGCTAAAAGTAAATTTTAAAAAGTAGAGTGTTAGCCGAGCATGGTGGCGCATACTTGTAATCCCAGTATACTTGGGAGGCTGAGAGAGGAGGATCACAGCTCTTAGGCCAGCCTCGGCAACTTAGTGAGGCCCTCTGCAATTTAGTGAGACCCTGTTTCAAAATTTAAAAAATAAAATAAAATAGGGCTGGGGGTGTAGTTCAGAGGTAGAATGGCTCTGGGTTCAATCCCCAGTAACACATACACACACACACACACACACACACACATATCTAGTGTGTTAGAGCAAGTACCATCCTTGAGATAGTCTAGTGATTTTCAAATTGTGCTTTATGTCAGACATTCATTAAAAATATAAAAACATTAAATACAACTATTCTAGTCTATCCTTCCCATTACCCCACCTTCATTAGAATATTATATATATATATATATTCCATATATATTTATTATTATACATAGTATATGTAACATATAGTTTATATAAAATTATATATATATATATTTATATATATAAACTTACCAAGAACACACAGGCAGAGGCAAAGAAAGGTAGTAAGCCAGTATAATTAAAACATGGGTTGATGCCTGATGTCTTGGACTCAAATGAGGTGACTCCACCTGCCCACTGACATAAGTTCCTGAACCTTTCTTAGCTCCGTGTAAACAATACAGATAAGAACATCTGCCTCGCCCAGTTGTTACATTTAACTAATGTTTGTCACACACCTACACAGCTCCTTGTACTTAATTAAATATTCACAGTAAGCAAACAAGTGGGAAAAGCCAGGATTACAATCTGGGATTTCTCATCTTTAATTCTTCCACTATGCGGCTAGAAAAAATAGGTTCCCGCTAGAATTTGGTGAAGTTCTTGTTTTATAAGCATTGTAAGGGTTTTAAACATTATAAGTTGGAATCCATAGAATGCTTACAAAATATGAAATAACATAACATTGTGTCCTAGACAAGATCATTACCTGGTGGTAGAAAGATATGAACAGCCAAAGGTAAGCGAGAAGGGATCCAGTTTGGAATTGTTTACAGGAGGTGGCCCTGATTAAGGATGGTATAAGAAACACGTCTCAATGAATGTGTCTTTCCAACTTGAGACTGTTTTTGAGGAGGCAGAAAACTGGCCAGGCACATATGATTACTCAGTGGCAGGAAAATTTTGCATGCATGTGGTGAAGAGTTGGGGGAAAGGACATCTGAGCTTGGCATCTCTTCTGAGGGAGCTGGTTATGAAATGTCACAGTGTTCAATGGCTGGGGATGTATGAGATGTTTACAAAGCCTGCCTTTCAGGATTCCTACTGATCCCAACGGCCAGCTGCATATGTTTTTACAAGAGTCATGTACTCAGTACTCTGGTGCACACATAGGCCAGTGGAACACGCAGAGTTCCCCTAGCCTCTTCCTGTGAGAGTAGAAACAAATGCAGTGTTAAAATTTTAGCACACATGCACAGCCTTGCAGGTAAAACAATGAATCCATAATATTGCACTAGATTTCACAACTAAGCAGAAATGCAGAAACACATGTGCAATGAATCATGTTCTGGAAAAGCAATGGAATGCAGTGGCTTTATGAAATGCTCATCCATTTGAAATAGGTATGAAGTTCCGACCCATAACCCAAGGTGGTGATCACTTAAGCTGGCTTCACTATGGGAAGTACAATTGGTAGCCTGAAGAAAAATTAAATGGAACGGGACCTTGGGGTTCAAAGAGTTCAGATCTGTTAGTCTTCTTGCCTACTCCTCTAGCTATTTTCAGGTTTGTTTCATGCACTCTGTGATCCAGGGCTTTAGTGAGGCTCATTTTAAATCATCCAAAAATCTGTGGCTTCAAATCCTTTCCCTTAAAGAAGTCGCTACATTGTAGGAGGCCTCACCATTAACTCTTCATTCCTGACAGTCACCTTGAATCTGTCTTTGTTCAGATCTCCTTCATTATACACGCTTGTACTTTTTAGATAATGAAGGACTATATTTGATGTCTATGTGGTGTTCCATTTGTGTAACTTATAACCTAACTAAAGTGCAAAGTTACACATATACACAACTTTGCTAAATTGCAGTTGTTAGGAATATATATATTCCATCTATAGACCTATATGCATATATATCATATATATATATATATATATATATATATATATATACACACACATATGTATATATATAAAATAACCCAAGGGCTATAGATGGCTTTTGAACCCCAAATTATGTCAATTCATATTTGTATGCATTTTGTTTTCTGGAGAAAGATCACTTTTACCAGATTCTTTTGTGTGTCTGTGTGTGAGGTACTGGGGATTGAACCTAGAGGTACCCAGTTCAATCTGAGCTACACCCCCTGCTCTATTTTACTTTTATTTTGAAACAGGGTCTTGCTAAGTTGCTGAGGCTGGCCTTGAACCTGTGATCCTCCTATGTCAGCTCCCCAAATACTGGGATTACAGGTATGCGTCACTGCACCTGGCTTTTTACCAGATTCTTACGGAGGTGCACCACTAAAAAGAGAGTAACCCTTTGTTTTTGTATGTGTACAAATAACCTTTCTCCCTTTCTCTTCTCATCCTTTCTTTCTCTCTTGTTTCCCCTACCTTGTCCCCTTCTGTCTTCTCTTCATCACACTGCTTTTCCAACATTACCTCCCTCCTCAATTACCCTCATGTTTTGGCTAGGTTTTAGAGTGAATTGTGTGGTTCCCATCTGAAAGAGCGCATTCTGCTCCTTAAGCTTGCATTGCTTTTTAGGTTAAGGTGAGTGAGTTCTAACAGGTTCTGACTGGAGAGAGGACGTGTAGTTTAGAAAGGCTGAAGATGTGCGAGGGACTGGTTTATCATTGGGGCTATGTTGGTTCCCTTTTTATAGAGGAGCTGAAGTGGGAGTCTGACTCACCTAAGAGGCTTTCTAATTGTGTTCCGTCTGCAGGCACAGCCCAGGGAGGTAGGAGAAAGGAGAGCACTTCAGTATCTCACCTGCTCTGGCCTCTAGGGAACTGAGCCAATGATCAAAGTGAATCCTGACAAAAAGCATTCCACCTCGACCTTTGTAATATTAAAATCATGTCAAATGACTAAAGTCCAGTTCTGAAATAACAGAGCAATTCGGGCACAGTCAGGGTGAGGAGAGACTGGCTTCCACTGGTTTATCACACTCAGCTCCATTCTGATCAGCACATCTCTGCTATAAAACTGGGATCCTCCATTGCTTTATTTTTTATCTGCTTTGCCCTTTGCCCCTCTCTGGACTTCCATACCTCAGTGATAATGAGACTCATGAAATGGCCTTGTAGAGCCTCCCCAGTTCCAGCCCTTTGGAAATAGGACATTTCAGTGGTTCACTGTGAGGTTCTGACCTCGCTTCCCATGATGATGGCAGGTTTCATTCTGCCATCTTCCAAACCAAGCTTCTCTATAAATTCTTCTTAAGCATATTTTGTACCTCCTACAATGACTGAATGTTTGTGCTCCCCCCAACACACACCCAAATTCATATGTTCAAACTCAATACCCAATGTGTGGATATTTGAAGGTGGGAGCTTTGAAGGATGATTTTCTCATGAGAGTGGAGCTTTCCTGGAGCCTCTCAGAAGGGAAGGAAGAGTTCTCTCATTCCCTCCTCCATATGAGGACGCATGGAGAGGATAGCCACCTGTAAACCAGGAAGAAAGCTCTCACCAGACATGGACTCTGCCAACACTTTGATCTTGGACTTTCCAGCCTCCAGAACTGCAAGAAATAAATGTCTGCTGTTTGAAGCTACCCAGTCTATGGCATTCTGTAATAGCATCTGGAACAGACTAAGATACCTACCCTTCCCCTTTCTCCCAAGTCCCTGAGCTTTCCCTTCTAAAGCCCAACCCATCCTGTCTGGCATCCACCCCCCAACAAATACACAAGCGACTGAGAGCTTTGGCCTTCTGTTTCTTTGTATAATTCACTCCATAGAGTTTTTGCCATTCAATAAAAGACTTCATTTCTATTGACTTGCAAAGACCACACATTTCAAGTGCAGCCAAAACAAATCAATGTCACATGAGCCAAATAAATCCTTCTAACTACTCCAAAGAGCTAATGATTCTCAAGTCCTCTCCCTGTCTATATTTTGGTTAGGGCTGGTTACATCCTATGTAATCACAAGAATAACCACAATACTAAATAGCTATGCAAAATCCATATGTTCAAGGTGCATTCTTTTAGAGGTGGGGGAAGTCTCTTTTAGAGATTTCCCTCATTTTGCAAAAATTCCCCATTTCATTCCTTATTCTTCTAAAACATACCTGTCTCCTCAGTCATATTCTTGAGCAACTTGATTCTTAGGAAAAATTACTCTTAAAAAATCCAAGTTAGGCATTCATGACTAAAAGTTAAAGTGATTGCTATAGAATGAGTCTGAAGGATTTTTACTTTGCTGTTTGGAACTAGCTAGGTTAGCACCTGCCAAATCTATTTTTGGCGCTGGTTTGCATGATTAGCCCCTCACTTTCCCAAGCTCGAATATATAAAAACAAACAGATAGAAATTACTATGTGATCCTGCTCCTCTTTCATCCTCTACTAGAACATCTTGAGGCAGGTTTACTGTTACTGACCTCAGGGTAATTTTTTTGCACCTGGGAGGTAAATTACTTCCAGGTGAGGCGAAACCAGATGGCCTCAACTTTCCTGGAGTTGATTAAAATGATTGTACCTGCTTCAGAAGTCTACCAATCAAACACCAGGGTTTGATTTACCATGGTAACGTCTCAGCCAGTGGCTTCTGCACTGTTAGTGGAAGATGTTGAATCTACCAATTAAAACTAGCAAATGATACCCCCTATCTGATACACACACACTCACATCACTTCATTCTAAGTGCCTGCACAGAGCCAGCTGCTACCGAACAAAAGAAAAATTGGAAAAAATTCTTTAAAAAATGGAACTCCTGCTTGGTGACATATAGAATAGTAACACAGGTCTGTAACCCTCCTAGCACAATCTACCACCACACAAAACTGAAGATGCTTGAACTGTATAATTGCCTGGGGTTTCATGGGACATTCATCTGTGCTTGGCAAGGATGTCCTATTCTTACAGAGGAGCAGGACATTTTTCTACTCCTGAGGTATCAAATATCTCCTGAGTTGGGCATATGAATTCAACACTCTGTTATTATCATATACTATTAGTTCTCCATGCATCTTCACTCTCTGGTTTATAATCCAATATGATTCAATTTATTTCTGTTCAATTCAATTCTATTCAATCTAATTCAATTTAATTCAACACATTCATTAGCCACATACTCTATTAGGTATAGGCTGGTATGAAAATTAGTTAAACACAACCCTTCCCCACAAGGAACCTAAAATAATTTATCAGCCAGGGTTTGAGGGCCCTCCATAATTGCAATATGAAGGATGCTAAACATCAGTGAGTATAACACCTAAGGTGTTGATAAAGACATTTAGATGACTTTGATATATTGGCCATTCTATTAAAATGTACATAGAAAGTATGCCAAGGCTAAGCAAAATATTATTTATGCATTACAGAAAATAGCTGATGATGCCATGACAGGCTTTGCTTTTATATTTATTTGCTTCCTCAATTATGAACTTATCTTAATGCATGGCTATCTTGATTTTTGAATTAAAATTGCAACTACAATGGGCATTTCTTGAAAGACAAAGAAAATGAAGGAACAGAAGAGAAAAATGTGCTGCAGCACAACCATATCTTCAATGCAGCATTAACAGTAAAACAAATAAAAATCTAGCAGCACTTTAGTATGCATTCACAAAATGCCATCTTAAAATCACTTAGATCTTCATTATTTTTTCAACATAGCAAAAGTGTTTGCTTTTGCAGATGCTCCAACACAAACATTCACATTCAGAACAATAAAAATAGCAACTGTTTGCAGTTATGACCACTAACACCATTTGTAGACATGTAAAATCAAAAAAGATTAATCGCACCATATGAAACAGGCAATACACTGATTTCTAAACTATTCTGCAACCTCAGGTCTAGACCCTCACAGAAGCAAAACACCAGCAGCCTGCAATCACACAGAGATTGTATATTCCTAAAGAAATACGGTGTAGTACGTTATTTCTGTGAGTGGAAGTCAAAATCTGCCTTTGGTTTCCTATGGGCAGTTTCCACCAATAGCATGGGGTAGAGTGAAATGTTTTCCACATTGCTCCAAATTTCTCTATCCACTTTACTTGTTTATCAGTAGTAAAGGCTATCTTTATCTATCTTACATCAGTGGAGGACAGTAGACCAAGTAATTTATTTCCTCTCATGCCTGTGTTCTGTTAAATGTAGACAGATCCTTCATCTACAGCACATTAGCTGTTGAAATTTACCTTCCTCTAAAGTAGACTTCCTTAAGGAAACAAGAATTTGAAGGCCAATGTCAACCTTTTCTGTGCTTTCTTAGGTCATCTACCATAACTGTACCTGGTAAACTAACCCCCCCCACACACACACACAGTTCTATTGCTAATGCCTGAACAAGAAGACTTGGACTAAGACATGTACATGCAGAAAGAATGTCAGAACAAACAGCCCCAGTTGTTGTATGTATTGTAACCCTGGGAAGAAGTTTAACAATAAGGTGTGGTCTTCATAAAAAGTAGCACACCTAGGTATTAACCTGGAGCAGTAGGTCTGCCACTCAGCCAGGGGCCTGTGTCTCAGGAGGAGGGAAGAACCCCTCCTGCATCTGTATTGCTGGGCCAAGGACCTTTCTAGAGGAAGTCTAGAGGAGAACCCTCTTGTGGGGGACTTGGATGGCCACAGGTGTCTGGAGAACAAGAAATTCTGACCTGAAAAACATATATATCCACCTCACAATACTGAAGAGGGTGCTACTGAGAACCCGGAGCAGGAAGGGAGCCCATGAGATGCTGTGCAGCTTTGAGTATAACTGGGAAATGGAACTAGAAATCAGTGGGGAGAGAAGGGAATAAAAATGGTGGGAATTCTTTACATGAACACCCCAATGAAATAAGCCAGATTCCAAGACTTAGGAAGAGTTCTTGAGACGACTCAAAGGGCTCAGAAATGGAGTTCTGTGGGGACTGGTCACAAAGCACCTGCTCTGTGGAATATTTGGGTGTTTGTTTTTTGTAGAGTTTAACCTGTATTGGAAAGTGAAGTTCAGTTGCCAATTTATTGGACTGGTAGCCATAGGACCTGAATTCTGGTCTGGCCAATGTCACCAAGTTGCTGGGATGAGACTAGCCTAGATGAGACTCACTAGATGAGACTGGCCTCAATTTCTCCAATTCAAGAATGAATGTGTAAAACCAATGGCATATGGCCCCTAAAGACTTTCTCTGCTCTGTCTAAGCTGGTCTATGACCTAAAAGGCAAGCACTTGATGCGCTATTGCTTGGAGGCTGTGAAAGTGTCTCCAGGGCTTTCATCTTCCTTTGTAGAAGCCAGGCCCTCAAGGGGTCCGATGCCAAGTCTCAGAGGCAGCCTTGTAGAAGGCTGGCCATGAGAACGAGAGGGTCAGGGGCCCTGTGTCATCAGGAAGATGGTCCATGATCCTAATGTATCAGAGTAGCTCATGCCTACAAAGAGTTAAGAACTATATGGCAGTGGCCAGCCAAGAAAGAAGCTGGAGGTCAAAGGACTAACCTTGGAGCACATTTATCGAGGGGAAGAAAGAGGACAGGAACGAAAGGAAGAAACAAAGGAGGTAGACAGCACCAGACTGGGGAAGAGGAGAGGTTCTTACTTACATTTTGTTTAAGCTAGGAAGGATAATTTTAAAACCTTTGTGAAAGGGGGCCTAAGAATGAGCTTCTACTATTTATATCATGATCACCTTAATTTCCTCCCTCATTCTTCTATTACTTCACATTTTCACAATATCTATTACATGGATTGTGGATGATGAAGGACAGGTTTCCCCTGATTACCCCAGCCTTCTCCATGTGGAATGCACAGATTGTGCATACATGCTGAGGTACCAAGAAAATGAGTCACGCCCCATCTCGTGATATGCATGGTTTGTTGAAACTTTGGGTATCGACTTGTCTCAGACTCACGGAAGGAGACAACCCCTTGTGTTAGATAGTAAGCTGCAGGCTTCCATTCTGGCATGAACACCCTGCCCTGGTCAAACCCACAGAGAACGAGAGAAAAGGGATATACTAAGCAACAAGAACTTGAATAATCTGTGAATGATATAAAACAGAGAAGAGTAACCATGACAAGTGTCTATGCCAAGAGGTGGGTGAAGATGTGGTGAAGGTCAGAGGCAATATGACACTAGTTATCCCATTCCTTATTGTATTCAAAAAGGTTAAATCTCTACACCAAGCAACAAGATATGGAATGTCTGATTAAGGGTGAAAGGGAGCAAGTGATTCAATATGAAGGGCGGAGCTCCCAAGGCTGATAGCATCCAGGGGGATAAAAGACCCTCTACAGGCAGGAATGTACCCTAGGCACATTCCACTTCCTCCAGTTACCTGCCCCCCATGCAGCTCACATTCCACTAGCATCACCTCCCACTCACCACCTCCATCAGTATGCACAAAGACAAGCACGGACAGTTGAATGAGCATCCACTGTTACAAAAGATATATTCAAGCAAGAATCACCAAACATTTGACAAGGACCAATGCTATGAAAATCAAATGAAGAAACAAAATAAAAGTAGTTCAGCAGACAAAATAATTTAAATCAGAGGATCTGAGCTGAAAGAGCCATGAAAATAGAACTTTACAAGTAAGTTTCATATCTAAAGAAAGAAATGAAAAAAAATATTGCATTCATAAATAAGAACAGGAGTTATGAGATAATCACTGGGGGGTGTGAAAAAAGGAAACAATTAGAGATCTTGGTAATAACAAGCCATTAGGCAATATTTTTAGGTAATTTACCAGGTCATGATGAGAGGAGATAGAGGATAAAGTGAAACAAACAAGCAAGCAATGACAGTGAGAGAGGTCCCTGGCTCCTGGCACTCTGAGTCATTCTATCTGAGATAGCATACTGGGATTATAGGTTCCACTTTAAAATTCAATTAAAATGTATTATTTAGGATCTACTATGTATGCATGTTTGCACTATATGAAATAAGTGTCAGGACATCTCCAGAAAGAGTCCAGGAGAAGACAAGCTTTAAGAGAAAACATAAAATTCTAGAAGGACATGAAAGTTGAGAGGAGAGAAAGATGCAGATGAGAGAGGTGCAGAGAGATGCAGATGAGAGAGGTACAGATGAACTTGGATATCTGGAGAAAGTGCAGAGCACAGAGGAGACTTTATGTTGGGAAAAGCTGGAGAAATGGCAAGCATTTTTTTTCAAGGATATTTTCCTAAAAACTTGACAATTGAGTGGACAATACTAAGATTACTGAAAATATACCACGTTGTTTAGTCTACGTGACAATGTGGGACAAGGAAATCATGTAAGTACTACCAGGCAACATTGCTAAAAAAATGTCTGAAAATAAAAAGAAATAATATTTTCATCTACATTCCCCCAAAACCCCAAAAAAGCCCATGCAGCTCCAAAATATAACATATATATTAGACTTCATCTTTGACAGTATTTACTGTATTGTGTCTGTTTTCTTTCTTTTCTTTTCTTTTCTTTCCAGCTAAACACACCATCAGATAGTTCAAGTTCGATAAGCACCCGATTGAGGCTAAACATTCGTCCATTTCTGCACCCCTCGTGACTTCTATTATTGCCTCAATTGTGTTAGGTTTATGAAACTTATGCTTCTTATTGCTGGTATCAGCACTTTCATTTGTGGGTGGGGGGGTGGGGAGGGTTACAACAAAATATTCAAACTGCACAAACACCTCTGTCCTAACAAAACAGGTGGCGCTCCTGGAACTGGGCTGATGGGCAGCACCATCTGGTGATAACTCATTCATCAGGGAGTTGCATGAATGCTGTTTGGAATTGGTGAGTGGTCTCTGTGTAGTTTGTTGGAGGATTTGTAGGCAATGCAAGAACTCAGCAGACAAGGTTGAGGATCATCCATGTAGGGGTAAGACCTTGACTGACAATGCCATCAGGATCCCTCAAACAAAGAAATGACAGAATTTGTCGACTTAAAGAATTGTTGGGGAGGGTTCAGAAGAACAAACTAGACTGAAAAATACTTTAACGTTCAAGGACAGAATATTTTCTGGGTGGAAGAAGACTCTGCCTCTCTTCTCTTGTCTCTCCATTCATTCATTCACGCACACACTCATCTTATATACTAAACATTACATCTACTATATGTGCTATGGACCTCTGCCCTCATGGAGCTCACATTTTAGTTGGGAAAACCAGACATCAGATGATATAACAGAAAATATATATTACTGGCTACCAAATTTGTTTTATAGGTAGTTGAATCCTCTCTGCCAATGAAATCCTATGTTGAAGATTTATCATCTTGGGCTAGACACTGGTCAAGCATGTGTCTGGCCTGTGTAAGGTCCTGGCTTTGATCCCCAGCACTGGAGGAGAAGAGCTGGGGGAGGAGAAAAAAAGGTGAAGAATATTCACCAATTTATAAAAAGAGTTGCTCCTTGGTGGATGAGATGGGGGGTGATTAGGGACCTGGGATTGTAGTTTAGGGCTCATTCTCATAGCCATTCATTCCTTCTCTCCCCTCATCATCCCCTTCTTTCTTTCCTCTCTTCTCCTTAAATTGTCCAAGTTTGGACCATGGGCATATTTTAGTCCTATTTTAGTATTTATTAAATAAAAACAAACATTTCTAATTCATAATTTTATAAGGGGAGGGTTTTGTCATTTCCTATCTCTCCATTCTCTGCAAAAACAAATATTTATAAATCAAAATCTGTCCTTTATGGTTTCTCCCTGCCTCATACCACTCACCTTTTTTTCCTGAACTACCTTCGTGCTCAGGAAACATGGAAGACCAATTGCGGCCTTCCCAGGATATTCTCCTATAGAAATGCAATAAGGTCAAGCACTTACTGAGCACCTTCTGTGTGCTGAATCTTGTGCCAAATGCTAAAATCGATCACCTCATGTGATCCGCACATATGAGACCACGGTCACCCAATTCTTGGAAGGGAACGCCTCGTACTCACGCTCACTGGGTCTCACTTGCACATTCTGCTGCCTCGTACCTCTGTGTCACTCCGCATATGCCGCGGTCTGCATTTCTCTGCATGATTCTGTCTCCTGTACACACACGTGGAAGTGCATGTGTGCGCATACACACACACACACACATGCGCGCGCGCACATGCCTCTTTTCCTAGAGGTCCAACTCTGTATGCTGAGCGTTTTGGAAACACACACATGCTTTCTCAGCCGCCCTGCCCATTGTCCCCAGCTGTAGCTGCTGCACCCATGCCATGCGTTTAGGTGCCAAAAAGCTGTTTCTCTTCCACTCTAATAAACATGTTTCTATTCATTTGCGAGTTGGTCTGTTTGTTTATCTGACGGCCTCGCACTGTTTGAGTATTCCCAGAAAGCGTGTTAACTCCTCCCAGGCACTGGCAGTGGCTCTCCAAGTGCCCACCTCAGCTCTGGGCACAGGGGCTTCACTGTGCTCCAGCCTGTCCAGTGGAAGAGGTGATATTGGAGAGATAGACACGGAGGTGAGTGGGGTCAGGGGCATAAATGGAACAGCTGCTTTCATTATCCTAAAACAAATTTAGAGCCAATAAAGGGTGTTCAAGTGGGAAGACTGGGCAATGAAGACTGACAGTCAGAGCAGGAGCCTTGTTTGACTTGGCCTCAGTGCCAGCCCCACCCTTTGCAATGTGGCTCTGTCCCTCTCAGAGCTCAGCAGGGAACGCAGACTCTCTAGACTTAATTCACTGGTGCTATTAGGGTTTGTTTATCAAACCCTTATATAGTGCTGACTATATTGTCTTAAGTGGTTTACAAATATTAGGTCATTTAATCTTCATACCAACCCTTCAAGGTAGATATTATTATTATTTTCCCTTTTACAGAAGAAAAAACTGATCCAGAGATGATAATGACTGGATCAAGGTTATACAGATAATGAATGACTGATCCAGGGTTTGAATCTGGGGAGATAACCACAATATCATACTGGTTTACTGATTAGAGGGCTCTAGATGTGTGCTAAGACCCATAAGCCAGTTAACGGGAATTTGAAATTCCCTTCTAAATAGAGAAGAGGCCTGAGGTAGTGGATGAGTACCCATGCTCTGCAGTGCCCATGCTTTATGCCATGTGGCCTTTGATTAGTTACTGAATCTCTAAGAGCCTTCACTTCCTCGTCTATAAAATGGGGAATGATGAAAACATACTGTGAAGGTAAAATGAGGAAACTCAAGTGAGGCGCTGACACGGTGCCCAGTGCCCTGTGACATGCAGCAAGTGCCCTCCTAGTTATCACTGTTATCATTCATGGGCATTGTGAAGTGTGCAGCAAACTTGACAAGACCTCTCAAAGATGTGGGAAAAATCCTACCAAAACAAAACCGAATAAACACATGCAACATATTCATTTGTTGTAGATTCCAATTCTCAAAAACCACTGTTGCACTTACCTGCCAGAGGAAAGCTGAATGCTCAAATGTCCCTTGCAGGAGCATCCCCCAAGCTTGGGCAGTGAACTCTAAGGATATCTCTGCTACTGCCCTTCCAGCACCCCTGGGTCTCAC
This sequence comes from Glis glis, assembly GCA_004027185.1. Taxonomy (NCBI): domain Eukaryota; kingdom Metazoa; phylum Chordata; class Mammalia; order Rodentia; family Gliridae; genus Glis; species Glis glis. The sequence goes on from PVJS01004712.1 coordinate 43,351, forward strand.
TGGGCCCTATCCTACTCTCAGCATCTCACACCCTCTAGTGCCCCTGAACAGAGTCTTTTGAATGCTCATCAGAGGGCCTCTGTGTCCCTCTCCTCCTTCTTATCCAAGGCAACTTCATTCTGAGCTCCACCCTGGGCAGAAATGGCATCTGCTCATTTTCTACTTGCCCCACCTCAATTCCATAATCTCCAAGAATTATTTGCGCAGGTTTGTTATTAACTACACAAATACTTGGGCTAGATTTTGGAAGGTCACCAGTACCATCTCAAGAGATTCATTTTGTCCATTCAAGATAGATTTGATAATGTTTCTAAGTCTCAAGTTCGTAAGTTAGTCTGTCCACTCCTGCCTCCCCTCCATCTCTGGGGTCTAGGTCAAATATTCTGTTTTTGGTCTGTTTACCAGCCACCAGTATAATCCAGGAGATGCTGACATTTCTCTAACTCACTGCAAGCTAACTGTGCCCCCATCCATTTGTTTCTCCTTAAAGTGGAAATTATCACTGTCACCCTCCCATCTTAAAGGAATCTTTTCAGTAGAAATGACATAATAAACGGAAAGTTCCTCTGAGAGATTTGGAAAAAGGGTATCACATGGAAGAGTATTGAAAATTATTTATCTATTGTCAGTGCATATGACTCCAAACAGGAATCATCTGTGTCTACCCACTAGAATGTGTAGACAAATGTCTTTAAAAACTAAATCTGGCTTTGTTTAAAGAAGAAAAAAAGTCACGACAGTAAGGTGCTAATTCTGAGTCATCTATGGAGTACATATAGCTATATCAAATCTCAGCTCCTTTGGAGAGCAGGAGGTGGTATATTGTGGGGAAAATAAATTGTCTTTTTTTTAACCTTGGTTTTTGTTTGATATTTTGTTGGGTAACCACTACATTTGCTATTGTAAATAGACCCTAAGATTCAGTGTAGCTACTCCAGTGGGGAAATTGGCAGCTGGCACTGAAGAATCCAACAATTAGGGCAATCAGCACAAAGAAAAGAAAGAACACATATTAAGTGCCTTCTGTTTTAGTAAACACCTGGGTGGCTTTAGAGAAGATGAATCCTTTATTTGAGCTTTTGAAGCACAAATTTGCTTAATTTTCCAAGAACTGTATTAAAGAGGTTGGGTGGGAGGAGAAAAAAGTAGTTTATTGTTTTATAATTGCATGTTATTTCACCCTTGAAGGTCTGCCTCTACTCCTCACAAGCCTCCTTTATGCCCCCCCCATCCCAAGAAAACAACTCTCAGCTTGGTCCAGAATTCAAGTCCCTTTCTGTGGCACTGGGAAAGGGACAAGAAGGTCTCTATGGGAAATTGTTTGGGTGGCTAGATGCTCTTTTCCTTTGGCCCTGGCAACATAAGAAGAGGCACTATGTAAGAGTTGACAAGAATCCTGTACTTGGATCCATGCTTCATTTGACTGTGACCTGATCAATTCTTTCTTTTTTCTCAGTATCTGGAGAGTGACCATTTTACAAGTTCAGGCCCTGGCATTAGGAATTGCTTGGATTAAACTTCATTTCCCCCACCTATCAGGTGGGTAACCTCTGTAAGCCTGTGTGTCCTCATTCACAAATGAGGACAATGACCATGACTTCCTCAGAAGGCTATTGTAAGCCTTCATCATGCATGCCCAGCATTTAGATGCTCATTATTTCTGTTGTGCCTGGTACACCATTGCAATTACCAATTTTGATCAAATGTAGCAGAAAGCTATCAAATGCTACACAAATAAGATGGGCAGCACTACAAAAGCAGTATCAGTATTTTTTAATTGTTATTTTAGCTCTTCTGTCAGGTCTATTTTGGAAGTGACAAGGGACACTATGAGAAAAGAAATCACAGAAATCCCTCCTTTTCCTTATGTGGAGCTTTGCAATTCCTTGCACAGTTGAAAAACATACATTTGCAAAACATTGGTAAAAGTTGAAATGAGGATACATACACACACACAACACAACACACACACACATCAAGCCTGAAAAATATGATTGTGAAGAGAAAGAATTAATTCTGCTATTGTTTGCCTCATAGAAGAAAGAAGGAGGGAGGGGGCCTCCAAATAAAATAACACTTCCTTCAAGTATGAAGCTTGCAGTGAATAAGTGATTGACTTTCCTATTTGGTGCCTTAATTCCTATCCATCAGATTTCCTGCCATCTCTTGCCTGGAATTGTTATTATCTATCACTCTTCTGGAATGAACAGGACTAGGTGCATCTCTGTGAATCTGCCTCTCCCTCTCCCCTGCCCAGATAAGCATGGCAGAACTGGGGGCTGTTGACAAGATTCACATTTTCAACTGATAAAGTGCCATTTACACTAGGAATGCCAAGGAGGGTGGTGTGGTATTCAAGCATTACTCTCTATGGGGAATAAACCAGGGCTCCCAAATTCAGGGAGAAGGGCGGTGTCCAAAAAAAATTTCAAAACAGGAAGGAGGCAAGGAAGGAATGGAAAGAAGGAGGGGAGAAAAGAGGGTGACTTCCAATTAGTATTCATATCTGGTTTCAGCGATAAAATTGTGGGATCATAGCTTTGTGGATTAAGAATTAAAAACAAATTTTGCTTCATGAATATTCCTCCTCTGGATACATTATCTGTTGGGGATTTAAGAATATTTTCCTAAGCCAGTTGGATATTTTCTTAGAAGGTCAATATTTTTATTTCTCTTTAATAATTAAGTTAACTTCTCTATAATAGGCCTGATGTGTTCTCTGTGTTTTTTTTGTTTGCTTGTTTTTTCGTATCTTAAAGGTGAAATGTCCAACAGTTCGATCCATCCTCTTGCCTCCAACCCGTCTCTGGCCTTGGAGATGAGGGCTAGGCCAACTGTTGCAATCAGTCAATGAACCCACAGGTTGGGTTAGGTCCATTATTCTGCCAACTTCCACAGCACTGAATCCAATCTTCAGGGATCATGGTGCAATAAGCAACAAGCATCAATGAGCGCTTCATAATCATTTCTGAAATAGACTCAGTGCTTGAGGAAGCTGGTGCATGGCCTTGCTCCTCACCTTGTGCATCGGAGCTGAGGATGGAGGTCGGTGGTAAGCTGTGAGGACCAGTCAGGGCTTAGGCAGAACTCCTCCAACACCTGTTCTCTACGGGATCCTCTAGGCAAGGAGGGGGCTCCTGGTTCTTTGTGCCAGTCCTGCTGCCAGCTTGTTAGTTCCTCCACCAACAGGGTCTGCTGGTCCATGTAGCCAAAGCCTTCTCTCTAGGTGCCTCTGCCTTCACCACGGGGGGTTGTACAGATGAGCCAACATCACAGGGAAAAATTTAAATGATATGCAAAGAGGGACAAGAAAGAAGGGTCAGCTCACTATGGCCAGAAACCTCTCTCCTTCCTTCCTGGTCACATGGGGACTCAGTATCTCCAGCCACTCAGAGCCCACACAGTTTGAAAATACGAGAAAACGTAGTCAGAGTGCCAATGCAGGATGGAGTCCGCAGATTCCAAATCGTCGCTTTAACACAGGTCTGCTGTGTTATAACTGCTCAGTGCCTCAGTGTCCTCATCTGTACAGTGATGCTTCATAGGGTCACTTCTATGGATGGAATGAGTTAACATCTGTGAAACACTTACAACGGTGCCTGGCAAAAAAAAGTGTCGTCGTCGTCGTCATCATCATCATCATCATCATCATCATGATTTGCAAATCAATAAGGGCAGTTATTATCTGTATTTTTCTTCCAATGTGACTGAGACTTTGAAAGATTAAGTTACTTGGCTAAAGTCACAGGGCTAGGATTCAAACTGACATATATCTGACTCCAGAGGAAAAATCCTTAACCACAAAGCAAGATATCTCTCTTGATCAAGGTCAGCCAGCCAGCTGGCACCAAGACATCCTTCCCACCCCTGACACACAGCATGGCTGGCTCAAAAGTCATCAAGCCCTATTTATGAAGTTCCCACTACAAGGCAGGCATAGTTATGCAAAAGAGGGATAAAACAAGGTGGGCTGCTTATAACATCCCAGGGGAGGCAATGCATATAAATATGCAAAGGAAAACAGCAGAAGCAGGCAAATAAAGCCAAAAGAGAAGAGGCACCTGGCAGCCCCTGCAAGCTCCTCCTCTCTCTTGGTGCCCTTGCTCCTGCCACACTGGCCTTGCAAATATCCGCGTGCCCTGCTTCTTCCGGCCTCAGCACCTTTCGCTCAGGGCAGTTCTATACCTCTCTCCTACCTAGCAAATTCCCTTCCTCCTAAGCTGAAATGGTGCTTTCTCATAGAGCTTCTACACTCTCCCATCCAGGATTTGTCCCCCATAAGCCTTGTCATAGGACATGCTCTTCTTCTGAAGCACAGATGTCAAGTGTAAGCAATTGTTTGTGCAATTGCGTGTTATGTGTGTCTCCCCACTTGATACTAAGATCCATGGAGGGAGGGGCTACTTCTCTCTTTCTTCAGCAGTGAGTACAGTGCCCAGAATGCAGAGCACACCATCACTGAATGCATGTCCTCTGGGGATACACCTGCCAGCATCTTCCCTTGCATCTTTGTCCACTACCAGCCTATTTCAGGAATCTCCAAAGCAAGCAAACCCCTGCAGAAGTGCGCTAGTCCACATGGCTGAGAGGACCAACCGTGGAATGTCCTGTTGCTGCAAGGGAACGGGAGTGGGGGGTGAAGCTATGATCACAGCTGCTCTGGGGGCCTTTCAGCTGCAGATCCAGGCTGTGCATTTCTTTCCCACTTCCCTGTCTTGGGCACAGCTCCCCTGCTGCTCGCATTAGCTGGGTAACTAGTTATCAGCCAGCCAGGTTGCCATGAGTGTTGCATTAGAAAAGAAACACCCATGCCCCTCCCCCACTTCCCTGCCAGTATTTACTCTTTAAACCCTAAAGTTGTCCACTGTGTCACACTGCCAGTGGCCTGATTCCGTAAATGCCACCGAGCAAATTTCTGATGGCCTTTTGGGATCGCTCAACTCAGAAATGCAGGAAAGGTCAGTGGGGAAGATGGCAGAGAGATGCCACATATTTCAGGATCTCTGAGGTAGAAGCTAGAGGTCCTTCTGGATCAGAACCTTTCAAGGGCAACACAGAGAGACTTTCAAAAAGAGTGCTGGTTTTCCCTCCAAGGAGGCTCCTTCGCCAGCAAGTGGAAGACAGGTCTGAAACAAAAACCTTACTGGCTGCCCCCTGATGGAGTTAAACTGGAGGTTACATCCTTCCTTGGTTTCCTCTTCCTGCCCTCTAGTTTTCCCATACTGCACCCCTAGATGAGCACAACACTGGCCACTTGAGTGGCCACCCAGATGAGTCACATCCCTCCAGTCACACCACCAGGACCTAAGTACAACCTAGTTCCAGGTGGGTGTGATGGAAGCAATAAACAACTCAAGTGGTGCCGTTAACTACCTAAGCCAAGGGCAAGATCTTCCCACTGACCATGTCTGCAGGACAGTGTATGGATTTCAGTGTGTGTAAGGGGAGTGGATCCTCTTCCTGCTGGAGTTGTTGTCTTCTGTCTCCATCTGCTTTGCCATCTACATCTATGCCCCTACCCAGCCTTTGTCCTGGGGGAGCTTGACATGGCTGGAAGGGCTCTGTACACCTCCTCTGGTATAGCCTGCACCAACAGTAGCATAGGGGAAATGTTTGCTGTCTTCTCACCTTGGAAAGGCCCCGTGAAGACGCCTGGATCATCTGTGCTGCCTTCCTCCAGGGGTCACTTGGTACATGCTGTAATTGTTTCTGAAAGTACTTCATACTCTGATTTTTCTCTTTTTTTTTTTTTGTAAGATGTGTTCTTTTTGCTTCTTGTCTGTAGGGTATTGGTAGTATATAGCCTTAAAGTCAAGAGGTTACATCTCCCTCCAATCACACTTTCTTTCAATTGCATTTCCCATGACCTGGTCATTTCTTAAAAAGCAAAGTCCTTTCTTCTGGGCTTATAATAAACAACAAAATAAAAACAAAACTCCTGAGCAGAAGTGCAGAAGTCCTCTTTTGTGTTAATCAGCCTTGTACCTCCCACAGGATAAGAACTGATTCTTTGGGCTCCTCCCAACCTAGCACTGTGCACAGAAAGGGAGTGAAGTAAAGAACCCATCCATGGCTAGTAGGTATTTCAGTATCTGCTTAAAAAGAAACAGCTCTTCAGTTATGATTCTGTTTTTTGTCAGTTTTGTTTGTTGGAGGTAGTGGTGTTTGGTTTGTTTTGTTTCTGTTTTAATTCGCTTTTCTGTTGTTGTAACCAAAATACATGACAACCATAACTTAGAGGAAGAAAGGTTTATTTGGGGCAAATGATTTCAGATGTCAGTCCATGAGTGGCCAGTTCCAAGGCAGAAACTGCTGGGCGGCAAGGCATGCTGGAAATAAAAACTGCTCTCACCTCAAGGCAGCCTAGAAGCAGAGAAAAAGGAAGAAGGGCAGCTAAGGGCAGATGCACTCCTCAAGGCCATGTCCTCTCCAAGCCCCATCCACCTCCTCCATCCATGTTATACTTCCCAATCTGGATTCATTGTCTAACACATGAGCTTCTCTTGAGGACATTTTATGTTCAAACCACAACAGTTTGTTTGTCCGTTTGTTCGTTCGTTCGTTTGTTTGTTTGTTTTGAGGATGTCAGGATGTTAACACTGAGACACAATGACTTCTACTGGGATTTCTCAACTCCTGGGACCCTGAGCCATTGTGGTTGCCAGTTGGGCCCAACCATTCACAAATGTCAAGTACGTTCACATTGCTTTCTAACACAGGCTTCAGAGGGACTCTGACTCATGACAAGAAATGCAGCACTCTTTGCACTCCAAGGGACAAAAGGGTCTGTCCTTTATCTGACCCCAGATATGAACACAAGCAAAGCTCCAAGGGCCCTTATGCCCTCCTATTCATCCCCTGGAAGCAACCCTGGCTCCTCTATCCTGGTCCTGAAGAATGGCTTGGTGATTCCTCACATGGGAGACTGGGGTGTCTGTGGTGTGAATCCAGAGAGCTTTACAAAGTACACAAGGTAACCAGCTCTTCTCTCTTTGCAGGAGGCTCTTGGGCTCTGCTTTGGAGCTAGAGGGAAAGGGAGGAGGCTGATGCTTGTCATGTGAATAGCACTGTTGCTCAACATGACAGCCTGAGGTTTGGCAGGAGCGAGGAACCCTATGTATCAATCAGGAAGATGTGCGATTTGAGACGCGTGTACCCCCCTCAGACTCTGCAACCACCAAAAAAGCAGATGAAGAAGCAATGATCACTTCCTCCTAAAAGTTTATGTGTGGTTAAAAGAGCAGATATGCAGCATAAACATAAGAGCATATGTACAGGGACCCAGAGCTGTAAAACATTAATATGAAGTAATTACGAATGAAATGCTAAATGAGGATAGGAAATGAGAGCGGTGGGGTGTAAGCACAACCCAGCTCTCTGAGACCTCACACTGTTGCTCCGCTTAACTTTGACCTCAGCGGGAGGTCTCGTATGGGTCAAGGATGCAATGGAGTCCTCAAGATCATTCTGAGAATCAAGCATCACTGGGAAAGAAATAGAGTACTTCTGTCTGCCTCAGAACAGTTAGAATGTGGGGAGTAGTGGGGTCCATGGGACAGGAAGCTCATGGAGGATGAGCATTGTCACCTGAGCTTGCCTGTTGTCCTTCATGGCCACCAGGTTCAGGGGCAGAGCTATGCTTTGAGGAATGCCACTGATGGGGGGAGGGGATTGTAGCACACATCTTCTGCAGACTGATAATTGAACTTTGGAACTTTGGGAATTTCTTCTTCAAAATGAATAATGGGGGTTAAGACCAAGCCGTTGAAGCTTGTGACGTGGAATCACTACTGAGCCAAAAGAGATTGGATACAAAATACTCAAAAGGAATATTCAGGAGTCAGCATCTGGCTGGCCTAGAGACCTTGATTGTAATCTGCCTTCAGCATTGAAAGGCTCTTCAGTTAACAGGATATGGCTCCCTTTCTCATCATTCAGTGTCAGGATTCTGCCCATTCTTCTAGAATGACCCAGCCCATGAGTGCACACAAGATGGGATTCAGGCAAAGGAGATTAAACCAAACCTAGAGAAATAGACTCGAGTTCCAATTCCAGATCTGTTCCTTATTCGCACTTGATCATGGATAGGAAATAATCTCTGGGACTGGAACTTCAGATAATCTGGTAAAACTGAGATAATCCTGTGACCCTCCTAATGGTACTATCAGAACTAAATAGTATACATCTTAGTGTAATTTCCAATGCAATTTAAATACTCAATATAACTGGCTGAATGGGCAGTTGATAGAGATAGATACATGAATAGATAGAGCATGTGCTCAGCTTCCCTTTGCCCCGTGCCACAAAGGCCCTCTCCTTTCTCTAAAGAGTATCTTGTATCCATCCCACAAGCTGGCCAGGAAGATACGGAGAACACAGGGGAGTGCAGTCTGGGAATGATGTATTAGCCATACTCAGCATGTTCCCGGAAACCTGTCATCCCCAAGAGAACAGGTGAAAGCCTGACACTGTCAGAAAAGTGGGGAAGCTCGCTGCTTAATATTTTATTAATGGTATTAAAATTTCTTTGCATAAGTCATTAATCATTAGGTCATATGAAAGGCTTATGTTTATTCAGAGAGTGCAATAACTCACAGCAATAAGGACTTAGGGTTTCTCCACTGGCCAGCAGAAGTGCTGTGTTATTATGCAAAGGGATAGACTATTTTTTCTTCTTTTTCTTGTTTCTTATTTATTTTTACTTAGGACAGTTCAATTTAGTAAACATTTATTAAATGCCTTTGACAAAAGCAAATGTGAGATGGTCTCTCCTGTGGAATGATAGCAATGACAAATCAGCAAGAATTCTCAGTTATTTGTTGGGCATTTACTAGGTGCCAGTCTCTGTGCTATGCACTTCATGCAGGTTTTCTTATTTGCCTTATTAATACTTAACATTATCCTCTGATGTAGGCACTACTTTTATCTCCATTTTGTAGAAATTAAGGCTTGAATGTAATCAAGTAACTCACCCAAGGTCAAACAGTTAGGATGGGTGTAGTCTGGTGGAAAAGACAGAGGACTGCATGGATAAAATTCCATTTTAGATTCTTAACTTTATTAAAGCAACTGTATTTCTATTCACAACCTGTCCAGACCAGGACAACAGTATTTGCTCATCATTTATTTCACTGTCTACAACTCTGATGGATTGCTACAGATAGCAGAAGTTCAGAGACAGCACAGAAAAAGAAAAAAAATAATGGTCACCAGTTCCAGGATCTCTGAGAAAGTCAGCTGGTGAGCCAGGAACACTCAGGTGTATGGGAGCCATGCTGTGGTATGGGAAAAGAGAAGAGTCTAGAAAGGGAAACCTCAACCCCACTACTATTGATTGATGTTCAGAAATGGGTTTCCAGGAAATCCTTTTCCCTGATTAAGCCATACTCAAATTTGGAAGTTAAGTACATCTCATACCTTTGCTGTTGAATTATACTTAGGGAAATGGTGAGAGAGCCATCAAGTAGAATATTAAATAGCCAAAGTTATTAAGTGTCTGAAAAATAAATACTCACAAAGGAGATCATAATAGTGTGTTTGTAAAAGAAACTAAATGTAGGGAAATACACAAAATAATAACTTTAGATATCTCTATCTATAGAATTACAAATGAGGAAATAGAAATGTTATTAATTTTTAAACAGCATATTCTAATTACCAATGTATTTGCCAGAGCAAGCTCCATTACTGCTGTCCCCTGCCTAATTTTTTCCTTTTGACTTCTTCCTTCTCTACTTTTCTTCCTTCCCAATATCACCTTTTGCTCCACTTCCTTTAGATCTCAATGGTCAGAACTTAACCCTTTGATGAGGACAAATACATGTGCAACTGCACATCACAGGACCAACGTGGTCCAGCAACACGCAGAATGCAGCAGCGACCTAATAAGAAATCCTAAAACCATCACTGTAAAATGAACACCACCTCTCCCTTTCATCCCATGCAGCCTCCTCTCCTACATGCTGCTCCATGGAGACAGGCTTGGAGAAAACACAGGCTGTTCTGGAATAAAATGGCATTCAAGGACAAGCACTGTCAGAATCCAGTCATGGAGGCTGATTTTCATTGTGCCCAAGGACATGCCCATGACAGCAAATGAAACAACTTTATTCCCAGCCCTTGTGTCCTGTATCTTCATCTTCTCTCACAGTTGTGGGTCACCTCAGCAACACAGAAAGAAGAAAATAACTTGATCTATAATATGATGTATGAAGAGATACTAATAAATATCCAAGAAAGGTATCCCCTCTCTCAAATTAGCAGGCCAACCGAGTTCTACAATTCTTATTTCTCTTGACCTGATAGTGTCTGGTAGTGTCTCATCTACTTGGATTCCCATGCACTGAGGTAGTAGTATGTACTCCTTAACATGCAAGGGCTTTATACCCTCTTGAAAGAAAGTCACACAAAGTTATCATTTGAGTCCTGCTAAGGACCACTAGCACGGCTTCATGGAAGGTAGTATCTAAGGCTCATTTCAAATGTCCAAATGATAATGAACACACACAACACACACACACACAATAGACAACTTGACATTTGCTTTTTTTTTTGTATGTTGCCGTGATTAAACCCAGGACCTCATGCATACTATACAAGTACTTACCACTGAACAACCCCCAGCCCTGACATCTGTCTTTTTAAACTGCTAGGATGGGACTATTCTCACTCATTGCAATAAGATTGGATCTTTTTAGCCAGGAGAATGGTACTTGACACAAAGTGACACTGACCAGGTGATATATATTTCTCTAGACCAGAACTCTGTATTCTTCCCATGATGCTTTGATCTTAACTCTTCTCTCCGCTGTAGACAATAATGGATCCTTCCTAGACAACAGCAATGCCAGGCCTTCCCTCAGGGTCTGCCGAGGTGACTACTGTTCCCTGCCATCTAGTGATGGGGAGAATAAATTGAATCACATGCTTGAACTGACCCATAGGTAGCGGCCAAGGGACATAATGGGTGACCACTTTTCAATCTTGCAGAAGCTATAAATGAACCCAAATCAACAAACTGTGAAAATTGCCTGAGTCAGGGTCTGTGGCTCCATGTAGGGCCACACGTGCGCCTAAGTCTCTCACTTTGCTGCGTGCTCAGCTTCAATAACTGAAAGGTCATGGAGGGCACAGGAAGCAGCTTGTGGAGGTCTTGACACTTGCCCCAAAGTGCCCTTCCTCTTCTTCACTGAAAAGCACATAGCTCCTATTTCAAAAAGTTTCCTTTTATAAGTGATGGTGATTAGTATTTCTTCTGTTGCTTTTGGCAAAGCAATTAATCAGAATCCATATGGATGAGAGGAGGAAAGAATCGGTCAAATCTTAAAACCAAGCTCAGATCCTTGGTGGTCACGTAGGAGTCTGGGTAGATACAAACCAAAGCCAAGCAATAGAAATAACCTGAGTCTAAGCACAGGATTCCTCAGTTACTACCAAAAAAGAAATGCTTTTCAGTTACACCCTGGACCACAGAGTAACATGATTCCTGAACTCGTCGTTTGTGCTATAACATCCTACAAGCTGCCCCTGCCTCTAGAACTCCTCCACTTCATCTATGCCTCTTCGTACAATGGAAACATAAATCAGCAGCATATGAATAAGCTCGGTGAATTAATATTGTTCAAAAATATTTATTTTGAGCAGCAACTACATTCTAGGCAGAATCGTAGGTATAGGGATATATAGTAAATAAGAGAGACATGAATACTATCCTGGTGATGATTTAAAGTAGTAGGAATGATAGATATTATACTTAATGTTAAGGCAGATATGATAATGATGATTGATGCACTGAAAGATTACAGAGCACCATGGACTGTGTGGCAGTAACCTACTTCTGTACCAGGGATTGAACCCAGGGGCATTCTACCTCCAGGCTACACCCCCAGCCCTATTTTTTATTCTTTATTTTGAAACAGGGTCTCACTAAGTTGTGGAGGCCTCACTAAGTAGCCAAGACTGGCAGGGAACCCGGATCCTCCGGTCTCAGCCTCCCAAGTACTGGGATTACAAGCGTGCGCCACCACGCCTGGCTACTTCTGTCTTGAGGGTCCTGTTCTTCCTCAGCATATAGTTCAAACACCCTTTTCTGGAGCAGAATCATACACTTTCCTTCCCGCCCATACTGCTTAGTCTACAGAGTCTAGCATGTAGTCTGTGGGATGGTGATATATCCATGATGCATATTCTCTCCTACTTGTACTGTAGATAATATACTGTGATATGAGAGTGAATAGGTACTTCAGAGCCTGCAAACTTCTGAAGTCAAAATCCATCTCTTTCTCAATTTTGTGTTCCCGCTCTAAGCTCAAAGGCTCTTTGTTTAAGAAAGGAAATTCCTTTCCTCTGTTGGGTATGGACAATGGAAGTGCCCAACAGTGAGAGTTGGCAACCTTTCCTCTGAAAGTATCCAACATAGCATTAAAAGAGTCCATTGAAGCCGGGCACAGTGGTGCACGCCTGTAATCCCAGTACTTAGGGGGCTAAGACTGGAGGATCACAGGTTCAAGGCCAGGCCCAACAACTTAGCTGGACACTCAGCAACTTAGCAAGACCCTGTTTCAAAATAAAAAGTAAAACAAAATAGGGCTGTGGGTGTACATAAGAGGTAGAATGCCCCTGGGTTCAATTCCCAGTACAAAAAGAAGTGTCCATTGAAAAGATTGATGCTCTGGGACATCCTAGCACTTTGTACAGAGAAAACATTGGTGTGGCCACATTAGATTTGTTTTTCCTTTCTTTTTCACCGCCCCCCCCCTTTTTGTCAAATTTTTGCTCTTTGGCAGGAAGAAACATAAAGCAGAACATCTGGAGGCCCTGCAGAGAGGTGACTGGCTAGCAGGAAGTTTGCCTCCCCCCACCCCCCGCACTTTTCCAGCTGTGGCAGCCATGTTTGCTCTGGAAAGTGCACAGGCTCCCTTCTACAGAACAAGAAACGGTGGCACGCTATTTAGCATCTAATGTCAAGATGAAACACTCTAAATTCTGACTCAATTTAATTCTTCATTTTGGGTCTAGAGTAAAATGCATAGATGGTGATAAGTATGAGAGTGAAATCAGATGGTGAGCACTCTACCACTTACCGGCACTTGAAACACTGAACAACTATGAGCATGGTTAACAGAAGGACAGGCTTCATAATAATTAGGTTATAATCCTAGTACTCATTCCCCAGATGAAAAACATGCATACTAAGTCAGGATGGCTAACAACAAATAACATGATGAGAGTGCTTTACAGTTCATTAATCTGATAATATGTGTAATTTGATCTTCACAACATGATAGATATTCTCCCCATTTTACAGATGAGGAAATTAGGCCTCATAATGGCTCAGTGACTCATCGACTCATCCAAAGTCACAGCAATAACAAGTGGGAGAGTCAGAATTGGGCCTCTTGTCTTCCAATTCTGAATCCCACAGTCATTCCACTATTGCTCAGAATTGTCTGGGGACTCCAGAGCAGTGCAGGGTGTATGCCCCAGACCCTGATGTAAGCCATGGTCCTTTCTTTGTACTCAGTTAACTAGAAACAAGACTCCTAAATCTTAGGTTTTCTAGTAATTGCACATTTATACCCACTGAGCAACAGAAATATATCTTGGGGAATTATAGTTTAATAATCCCATGACTCAGTACATTAATACCCAGAGACAAAAATAAAATGTATGTCTATCTAAATATGCTTAAGGTTATTCTGAATACATTTAAGGAAGTTTAATGAACAAAAGTCATTTGCTATAAGCACTTCAGAGTGAGTCTACACTTCATTTCCACACTCTCCTTTTCAGCTACACCTGATTCCTCCTGTAGTTTTCTCCCATGCCCTCACCTATTAATTTTTTTAAAAAATATTTACCCCAAACACATTCTACTCCTTCTCTTCTCTTCTCTTCTTCTCTTCTCTTCTCTTCTCTTCTCTTCTCTTCTCTTCTCTTCCTCTCTCTCTCTCTCTCTTTCTCTGTCTCTCTCTCTCTTTCTCTCTCTCACACACACACACATACACACATACAATTAGAAAGATAAAGCAAGTATATCAAAGAAATACAGGATAATGTGTGTGTTTCACACAAAGAAAAGCTCTAATCTAAATAAATGTAGCTGAAAGACTTTCCTTTTTCTCTTTTTTGGTACTAGGAACTCAAGGGCGTTCGTTCTACCTCTGAGCTATTCCCCCAGTCCTGTTTTAAAACAGGATCTCACTAATTTGGGGAAGGCCTAACACCTGGCTGAACCACTGTTTTAAAATGCTAGATATGGCCAGGTGTGGTGGCACATGCCTATAATCTAGTACTTGGGAGGCTGAGACAGGAGGATCGCAGGTTAGAGGACAGCCTCAGCAAGTAGTGAGACTCTCATTAGCCTAGAGAGACCCGGTTTCAAAATAAAAATAAAATATGACTAGGGGTGTAGCTTGGGCGTAGAATGCCCTGGGGATCAATTCCCAGTACTACACACACACACACAAAAAAAATGCTAGATATGAAAGATTCCAACTTGTATTTTTTTGTTTTGTTTTGTTTTTGTCTTTTGTTTTAATGAATAAAAGAGCAAAACTAACATTTACTGGATGCATACTATATGCAAGGAATTGTGTTAGTTACTTCCATACATATTAACTATTAAATCTTCATAACCACCTTCATAACCATGGGGTTATTACCCCCATTTTTATACCAGTAAAGAAACCAAGTGCCCAAATGACATGCTGTCATTCATACAGTTAGTCAGTGGTGCGCTGAATACGAAGCCAAATGTGAAACCAGAGCACACGTACAGATGAAGAGCTGCTTCTTTCTCTCAAGAACAAGTTAATTAGGTCATCTAGCAACAGAAGGGAAAGTTTAAGAACAGAAAGTCCTTTCCCGGAGCAGTACGGGGTGTATAATTCCCAAAGAGGCTGAAGAAGAGGCAATCCCAGGGAACTTTGCTCATAAATTGTAATGTCTGGAGAATTTTAGAATGGCCTGTCCCCACCAAGTCCTACATCCTGTGTGTGTGTGTGTGTGTGTGGAGGGGACCTCAGTGTCATAGGAAAGGGTCATGTTCAGCACCTGGGACCAACTGTTTGTTCTGATCCGTATCCCTAACGCTTTGTGTCTGGGAGCTATTCCTAATTTTAGGCAAATGCCTGCATGTATGGGGAGGAATGCGGTAGCCTTATACTGAAGTGTGTCACCCAAATTGGCCCATTTCTAGGTGCATACAGTCCCCATGGTAAGCACTCCTTTGGTTGTCTTTGGAAATACTTAGTCTGCCTCTGGTCTTTTGAACTAGCCATCAATGCTCTCTAGAATGGCTGGCTCATGAAAGCAATCTACAAGCAATGATGTTGATTTACAATCTGTTCAACTGTAAATCATTCTTCTTTACAATGCTTCCCACTCAATCTCCATTCAAATTAGTGGCCATTCCTGCTGCAGCCCATTTTGCAGACAGGTGAACTGAGATAAAGACAGAAATACCCATAAACCAATTACATTAAAATATGATAGGTGTTTTGTAAATTAATTTCACATAGTTGTCTTAATTGATCCTCACAAAATCCCCATGATGTGAATATTGTCATTTATAGACAAGGAACCTGAGCCACAAGCAGAAGTGACTCACTTGGTCACATATGCAACAAGAACGTGGGCTGGCCGGCACTGCTGACGTCCATTTCCCCCTCCACCTTTGCTGTGCCTTGGCTTCTGTTGTTTCAGGTCCCCAGGGGACTCCCTGCCCATAAGGCTCCAAGTTCCACCTGTGTGCCTCGGTTTTATTTCCTCTGATAGTCTGTGCTACGGTTCACTGTTCCATATCCTGGTCCCAGGGTTCTTCTCACTCCATCTGTCATCTGAGACTACCAGTGGAAGACTGTGGATGGGGGAATCTGTGATTTAAATTCACAAGCGTTCTTCCTAGTCTTAGGCATGGACCAAGTCTTCAATAAAAATTCATAGACAAAACAGACAATGCCCCTGCTTTCCAGGAGCTTGCAACCAAGAGAGGGGAGATGTACCAAACAGTACACCAGTGAAATGCACAAAATATCAGAAGGTGAGGATGGCTATAAATGACAGGAAAAAACAAGGCAGGGTGAGAAGAACGGAGAACTCGGATGCAATTGGAGGACAGGCCTGCTGTGGAATTGAGTAGATAGGCAGGCCTGTGGGGGAGGCCAGATATGAGCACATACCTGAAGGAGCAAAGGGCATGCGCTGGGAAAGTGTTCTAGGTAGAGGGATTAGTTACAGCTAGTGCCCAGGAGACCAGCATGCTGCCATAACCCTCTGATGCCCTCACTCAAAATAACTGCTCAAAGAGCAAAGCGGAGCAAATGGGCCTTAGGAGAGTAAGGTTTAAACAACAAGAGACATGTCAAGTCAGAATGCTAGAGTGATACATGTAGATCCATGTTATAGCAGCACAATTCACAATAGCCAAATTATGGAACCAATCTAGGTATCTGTCAACAGATGAATGGACAAAGAAATTCTGGTGTATATATACATAATGGGATTTTATTCAGAGATAAAGAACAACGCAATTATGTCATTTGCAAGAAAATGGATGGAACTAGAGAATTTATGCTAAATGAGTTCAGCCAGTCTCAAAAAGTCAAGGGTTGAATGTTCTCTCTCACATGTGGAAGCTAGAGGGAAATAAAGGGGACTTTCGATAATTGAGGAGACCCGAAGAATAGTGGAAAAGGAAGGGGGAAAGGAAGAACTGATGGAAGAAACAGTTCAAATTACGCTGTGCCCATGTATGAAGTTTTCACTACCAACCTCACTATTACATACGCAGAGGGATGGTAGCAGGGTGGGAACTAAAGGGAAACACACCAAGACCTGTGTGCATGTTTGTTTGTATGACTCTGAACCTCGCTATGATGTATAATTACAATGTACCAATAAAAGTATAAAATAAAAATAAGAAGAAAAGCATGTCAGAAAGAGGAGGAACAGGAATTTAGTCTAGTGGAGGCTATAGACGCTAGTCTGGAGGAGATGAGATTGTTGAGCACAGGAGGCATGCAGAAACAGGAGAACACAGGTATGTGTGGCTTCAGTTCGGGGCACACCTTGCCTGTCAAAGCAAGTTTTCTTCTTTGAGTCTGCTCCCCATGACTGGAACCTGTCTGAATTAATGTTAGCTCTACTGACAGGGCACACAGCCAGGATGACTGTAGACACAGAGACGTGACACTTGGCCACAGCATCAGCCAATGCTGATTGACCATTGGTATCATGCCAGGCAATGGTGCTGAACTCACACACATAACCCACTCAGTCCTCTAAACAGTCCAGGAGGGAAGACAGGATCATCCCCACCTCACAATGGTAAGTGACCAACCTAAGGTGCAGCCAGGTTTCAAATAGTCTTGCTTGACTCCAAAGACCACGTGATTCTTAGAACACTAAAAGCTGCCAAGTCAGAGAACCAAATTCTTCTCAATTCCACACATTAGTTTCTTCACAACCAGAAAGTCCACCCGGCATGTCTAACAAGCAGCTAGGGTCAGCCATCTTGGAAGCACCCCGGTTCCAGGAATGCATGAGATTAGCACGTGAGGTCAAGAAAGGTGGATTGATTGAAATGACCCTCCACCCAGAGTGAAAATGAATTCAGATTGCCTGCAGTCATCTGTTTCAGAGTGACTCCGAATTACTAATGTAGGGTAGAAATTCAGAAAGACCAAAATGCCAAGAAAGGCAAGACCAGCCATAGATGAGCTCTGGTCTCCTCTGACATCATTCATGTGGATAGAAAGCCACTTCCACTCCACCCTGTGTGTGTGCACACACGCACATTATAATATTTTGTTTGCAGATCTGTCTATTTACATAGTTAATTTGGGATCTGTTTGCAAACACAAATTAGTTTGGTGCAATTACTTTGTGCACGGACATGGAGTTATCCGCTTCGGCAGCTTAATAGCATCAAGAGAAGACTGCATAGTAGCATATGGCTGTCTATATATAATCACAATATTACCTGCACATATTAGTTACATAGCAGTTACATTATAATTAGTGCTGTTTTAAGTCATTTGAAAGGAAAAAAAAGGAATTTTAATTAAATCAGCAAGGTGTTTTGATGGGAGAGAAGTGGGAGAGTGTGTTAATGATTCACAGCATTCCATCAACTGAAATGTGATGTGCATACCAGAACTGTTCTGGCTCCCATGTGGGGGGAGCTTTTCTGATAACAACACTGAATATTATCATCCGGTGACCTTGTGTTTCTCTGCCTTCAAGACACCATGCTGTTTTCTGACTCTTCTCTGCAGGAATGCTTAAATCACCAGGTCATAGATGACTATCGGAACCACAGCACGGCAACGCCCTGGCCCTCTGTCAGCAATGGTCTGATGACCCCTCTCCCCACTATCCGGAGAAGGCAAATGAGGCCTACACAGGCAGAGGAGTAGACTCTGTTAACTGGGGAAACCTGAGGTCAGGATGCAGGCCTCCTGGCTGGTGGTCTAATGCTGATGTCTATATGCCACTCATATCACTGTATGACTGTCACACTGTGTGTGTGTGTGTGTGTGTGTGTGTGTGTGTGGTACTGGGGATTGGACCCAGGGGCATTCTAACTCTGAGCTATACCCCCATTTTACTTTTGTTTTGAAACAGGGTCTCATTAGGTTGATGAGAGTCTCACTACTTGCTGAGGCTGTCCTCAAACCTGCAATCCTCCTGTCTCAGCCTCTCAAGTACTAGGATTACAAGTGTGTACCACCACGCCCGGCCATACATTTTAACAACAACTGAAATGTCCCATTCAGTCCATTTTCCCAAAGACTAGGAATTCACACATAGTAGGCATCATCAGAAAGTGAATTGAGATTACACTTTATAATCAATTCATAATTAATAAAAAGAGTTAAGGAGCTTGTCCTAAGTCATTCAAGCAAATAGGAGGTAATATCCAAAAGTCTACAGGGTATAGTACTTGTGCTATTAAAAAATGTGTTGCAGTAGAGGAAATCAAAAAGAAGAAGAAGGAGGAGGAGTAGAAGGAGGAGGAGAAGAAGGAGGAGGAGGAAGAGGAGGAGGAGGAGGAGGAGGAGGAGGAGGAGGAGGAAGCTGTGCCCACACCTTAATCCCAGTGTTTAGGAGACTGAGACAGGAGAGCTGCAGGTTTGAGGTCAGTCTCAGCAACATAGTGAGACCCTCAGCAACTTAGCAAGATACCATTTCAAAATAAAAAGAGCTAGGGGTATAGCTCAGAGGTAGAATGCCCCTAGGTTTAATCCCTAGTATCACACACACACACACACACACACACACACACACAGAGGCACACAGGCACACAGGGATTCATTTAAATGTTAGAGTGGAAAGAGCCAAACTGTGTCCTTTGAGCTCCAGACACACCATTCGCTTAGTGACATCGAGCAGGTTACTGAACCTTCTCATGATTTCTCCATGATACTGAATTATACACTTAAATGCTTTCTTCTCCTTTTTCATTATAAAAGAGGATTTTTTCTTCCAGCAGACCCTGCGTTAACATATGCTTCAAATTGCAAGAGGCAGTGACATAATCTCGGGGTTGATGCTGCCATCTCGGCGCTGGGTGGGATGGGTCAAAGTGTTCCTTACACCCAATTTCCCCCATGCTGCCAAGTACAATATTGTCTCCATCCTCTCTTATGGAGAAAATGTGAACTTGGAGCCTAGGGGAGGAAAGCCACGGGATGCTGTTATTATCGCCAGACCAATTGAGGAGAACAAACAGCGCTGCAGCATAATCAACATCTTATCCCAAATTGTTCTGTCCTTCCTCCCCAGTACACCATTTAAAACTCTATGCAGAAGAGACTAAGCATCTTCAGTAGCATAAGACAAGAAACAGACCACAGCAGAACAGGATAAGAGATTGCTGGTGTCCATCAGGAACAAATGACCATGTAATAACTCTGTAATTACATGGTAACTAGAACTGATTGCGCCTGTAAATTATATCCTTGTCACCCCTGGGTAATGATGCAGCTCTATCTCCCATCTACAGAGAGCAGCAGCACACAGTCTGTAGCTACTGAGAGATAAGGGAATTCTTGGCTGTTAAAGCAGATTTGCTGCTGATGATAGGTGGCAGAGAGACAGGCTGAAATCTGGGATTTAATGATCTTCCAGTTGAGGCATTATTGCCTTGCCAGCCATAGCAAGACATCCATTACCCAGCCAGTGTTCCCCATCCTTTTAGAGGGATTGATTAAGGTTCCCCAAATTAGAGATGAAAGGAATAGGCCTCTGGACATGTATACACAAAAACATTACATGTGCATGTGAGCACACGCACGTACACACGTGCACATGCACACACCAACAGCCAATTTACACTCTCTGGAAACATTTAATTTGCAAACCTTTGAAACATCACTGTTGTGGCGTTTTGCCGAATATTTTAATACTGGGAAGAATATTGTCTATTTTTATGCAACACTCTCTCTGGGACCATTTTGCAGAGGCATTAAGAAATTCTGTGTGGTAGATCATTCAGCAAATATTGTTTGACAGCTGACTGTGCATACAGCGTTCTGCTAGGTGTTAGAGGAAACAAAGAAGCATAACACTCAATTCTCTCCCTCAAGGATCGGACTACACTTACATAGATAGTATAAATACATAAAACATTAAATAATAATGCCACAAGGCGGTATATAATTAACTGCCAAATGATTGGTACAGATGAGAGGTACAGAAGTAAAGAGTGAACTCAGTTTTGTGTGACACAATCAGATATAGCTTCTTATAGATTAACATGAGAATGTAAGAGACCCAAATATCAGTTTTACTTAAGCTTTATTAGAAAGGGACATTTCAAATTTCTCTCAGTCAACAGCCCTCTCAGTTCTCTAAAAGCAAACAACAACAAAAAATCAAAAATGGATTTTTTTCATTAATGAGAAACAGAGATGGTAGAATGAAAAACACCAGAACAATGAGCATAAGCAAGTTTTTAACACTGCCTATAGCCCAGAAGCTGGGAAACCAGACATGTGCTACTAATGGGAATATCCCTTTACAGACAGAGTACTTATATCTGGAGTGGAGATGTAGATAATCTATCTACAGTAGTAGGAACATTTTCTAATCAACACAGGGATTAGAAACTAGGCCAAAATCTGGAAAATTAAAATCATTAACTCAAGGAACTTTAAAATCTTTCATCAAAGCACCCAGCCACAATGCAGTTAAATTGGGGAGCAATTCACTGGAGACCAGTTGGGTTATTTCTTTCAGACTGCAAAAAAAAAAAAAAAAGAAATCTGCCCCTCTCTCCAGATTCCCTTGCCCCTAAACTCTCAACCTTTGTTGTTGTTGTTCAAAA
This sequence comes from Glis glis, assembly GCA_004027185.1. NCBI lineage: Eukaryota > Metazoa > Chordata > Mammalia > Rodentia > Gliridae > Glis > Glis glis. Next base: position 64,682 of record PVJS01004712.1, read on the forward strand.
CTAGGAGATAAAGGAATAGCAACTGGTTAGTGTTACTGTACAGCGATAGCTTAGGGTTAACCAAGATGGTCCCCGGGGTCTCTTTTGGACTAGATGGAAACTCATCCACCATCATTCAGTAGCCCATTCGAGCAAGCTTCTGACAGGCTAGCCTCCCAGCCACAGATCAGCAGCACCCTGCCAGTGTGTGACGTGCACAGACCCACTTGGTATAATTAGTCACATTGAAGTTCAGGACCCTCCTGAGACTTGATATGAAGCAAATCTCAGTGATGTAATCCAGCCTTCCAGTAGTTGATCTCTGGATGAGAAGGGAGAAGACGAGAGTGCAACATGGGCTGAATTTACCCATAGAAGAGCTATAAATACATGTGCCCTAGCCAGTGAGACATAAGAGACTTAGCACTCCCCAGACCCACAACTATTTGCAAGGTCTTAGGGAAGATTTTCTTCTTCTGGAATAAATTAGTGCTATCCCAAAGAAAACATCTTTGCATTAATACAATCACCAGAATTCAAGTAAGGTTAAAAAGAGTCATGCATTTTGATAATGACTCAAAAAAAAATCCAAGTTGACATGGGACCTCGTGTGTGTTGTTTATCTCTAGGTCATCATTTCCTTGCTGAAAAATGAAAGGATTAGACAAGATGATCCTTAAGGTCCTACCCAGACTGCATATTCTATGAGCCAGTCAGGCTGTAATGACCAGTTCTTTGAAAGCTAATGAAGAATAATCGCATCCTCAATCTCAAACTGTATAAAAAGAATAAGAAATTCCTGTTTTTATTAACCATTAAGTCTATAAAACAAACCCAGTAATCCAGCCCACTAACCTATCTCTGGCTCAAAACATTTTTTTTTCCCAAAGAACTGAGCAAGATCTCAGGGACCATAACGTGACCAATTTTGGTTAATCTGCAGAGATCTTTGACTTCACATTTAGGAACTGTATTTGCAATTGTTCTATGGTGCAACCTACACATGCTGCATTTGATTCACATAACACATCCGTACAAGAAGGCAACAGTGTCAGAGGAAACATCAAACTGCTCCCAACAAGCGAGTCTTGGTTTGACTTTAGGAGGCAGTTCCTTCTGCCAGTAAGATCTCAATGGTGGTGGCAGGACGGGATTTGTCTCTCTACCTACAACGTGTATTTATAGTGGCCACAAGATCGATATTTCCTCCCCTAGAAATAAAGCATTCTACTTTGCATTGGAATTTATCTTCAATAGCTGCTGGAAATCATTATCACACAATAATGTTCTATTCACCACTTATGTTATCTCCTCAACTAGGCAGATTGCCAGATATTTGACTGCCTGACACCAGGTCCATTTGGTGCATGACAAAAATAAAACCTTACGTTGCCTGGAAATAACACGAGACATACTCACCATCTAGCCAGGGATGATTATGCTACTTTCTCTTTCTGAGGAGTTGTCAGAACTCATGTAAATCATCAGGGCTACTTGCCTGCAGCCATGAGCACACTCTCATTATCTGTGCATAGTGGGTAGGAAGGAAATGCTTTTGAATGGATCAAAGTGATTTTGAATCCCAGAGGTAAGGCTGTGACATTTAGAAAACTATGTGTCTATGTCTGTATGAGGGCCATGCTCACCTCTGATTGGATTCATCGATCAAATGTCACCTCTGTTAAGTTCACAAATGTTGACTGAGATCCTACTAAGTGCCAAATACTGATCTCAGTACTTGGGATGCATTGATAAAGACCTAGATCTGTCCTGCAGATGGTTAACTTAGAAAAGTAGACCAAAAAGTACACACATTGTAAACATATTATGAGACAAATGGATAGGTTGTTGGCACAAGTAGAAAGTAACTATATCCTAGTTATGGACTGAGGGAGCCTTCTTAAAGTAGATACCATTGGAAGCAGATGTCTTAAATGATGGGTAAAGAAAAACAAAGGTAAGGAAGGCTTGGAGAACATCCCATTGTGGAACACCATATGTCAACTCAGAGGTGAACAGGTATTGGAGTGGGACTCATAGCACCTATAAGAAGGCCCCAGCACAAGAACTTGAAGAGAGATGGCTTTTATCTCTCTGATCGCCAGGAGGTATTTCATTTTGGATATGTTGATTTTGGGCATTTCCAACATGTAGTGGGAAATACAGTGCTTTCATTACATTAAAGGATGAATCCGGGTCAGGGATGAGGTGGGCAGCCTGTGCACACACACAGCAGTGAAAATTCAGAAAGTGGATGAAGCTTCCTGCAGAGGTTAACGACTTGGGACCATGGGCAAAGCTGACAGGTAAGGGGTTAGCATAGGAGGGAAGGTGCATATCAGAGACCATGTGGGAACACTCTGGAACAGCAGGAAGAAAGCTGGGTGAGGAGGACAATGTTGAAGAAGGCAAAGCAGAAGAAAGAAGGTACAGCACAGGGTAGATGGTGAGACAATCTGAACACACCAGTGAAATCACCCCCTGAGAGCACACTGGGGATGTGTGCATAGTGGAGACACTTCATCAGAGCAGCTTTAATAAATATAGTAGTCAGAATATAGATTCCAGCCGGGCGTGGTGGTGCATGTTTGTAATCCCAGTACTTGGGAGGCTGAGACAGGAGGATCCGGGTTCGCGGCCAGCCTCAGCTACGTAGTAAGGCCCTCTGCAACTTAGTGAGACCCTGTTTCAAAATAAAGAATAAAAAAGAGGGCTGGGGGTGTAGCCCGGAGGTAGAATGCCCTGGGTTCAATCCCCAGTACCACAAAAAATAAAAAAGAATATAGATCCTAGTTGATTAGAGAATGAATAGAAATGAAGAGTAGAATATGCTTCAAAAAATTCAATTAAGCCGGGTGTGGTGGCGCATGCTTGTAATCCCAGTGCTTTGGGAGGCAGAGACCGGAGGATCTGGGTTTGCGACCAGCCTCAGCTCTCTCTCTCTCTCTCCCTCTCCCTGTCTTTCTCTCTCTCTCTCTCTCTCTCTCTCTCTCTCTCTCTCTCTCTGTCTCTACTTAGTGAGGCCCTCCG